>VZTT01026443.1:18469-64804 GCA_013400855.1 Buphagus erythrorhynchus | reverse complement strand
GAGAGTTGAAGTTATTTTCCAAGGACAACATGAAGTTCTTCTTTGTCTATAAGTTTAAGAGAAGACTATAGTTGAACCCTACTAAGAAGAAAATAGAATATATAAGGCATTCACACATTACAAGTTTAGATATTATTTGTAGCAGCCTTTTCCACTTCCACATCTTTACATTTCTATTGAAGTCTTTCTTATTTGCTACATCTTTCAGAAGCGAAATTTTTTTTCTAATCAGGGCTCTTGGATAATAAATACAGCATTTAATTTCTTTTTCAGTGAAAATTACCGAGTTGACATCATCCTCAAGGTGACTACTATTGCTTTAGGAACTTGGAGGTATAATTCAGCTTTGGTCTTATATGAAAATCATAAACTCAGGTATAAAATCATTCTCTGTAATTGCTCCCTCGTTTATATTTTATCTTGGACAACAAAAACACATCACAGGTTACTATGGGAACTCCCCAGTGAGTATCTTTCTTTATTTGAGCTCCAGTATCCCATACAGGAAAACAGAAAATTGTCCTCAAAAGAGAAAATATTTTATCATGGGCTTTTTGTGATTGGCCTGCCATCAGATGGGAATTTAATGGTGCTACCCACTGCAAAGACTTTTCAGGAGAGGTGACTGAAATGTCCAGTCTGAACTTCTGCAGAACTGGAGCTATGGTCACTGCAAGTGACCTTTGATGAACATTTTAAGGTGCAAGAGCTGACTAGAAACTGAATTAATAGAGAGAAGTGCAGCACAGGACTGATCAGCAGGCAAAGCCTGCTTAATCCAGAACCATGGAGAACTGACTTGGTAGTGAGTGTACCTTTGCTTTCCTTATGTAATATTTTCCTTAAAGTTTTTAGAAGTTCTTCTGCCAAGTCTTTTTTTTTTTCTCTGAAAATTATGAATTCAAATGCCAATACATTTGGATCAAATTTAGTGAATATCATCAGATTTGTTTACACACACATCTGAATTGGAAATGCTGCAAGAGCTTACATCAGAATTTTTTATAGCAGCTACACGGATTTCTGAGCTGGACTCTCAAAAGGACTGAGATGTCATTCACAAGATTACAAAGGCAGAAATAGTGCTGAGTGTGTTCCACTCCCTGCCAAGAGACAAGTAACCCCTGCTCTGTAAGAGGGGTTTGAACTAACTTGCCAGCTGCGTGCTTTGTCCACAGATTCAGACCACTCAGTTTCTCAAAGATGTTTCACTATGCAAAGAATTAAATATTAGTTGGAACCAAAGCCCTTTTCCCCATCCTACCTGCACACTTTATACCAGGCTGTTCAGCTGACTTTGCTGTCCTTCTTCTTGGAGATTGTCTGGTTCTAGAAAGGATCCAGTGGGAAGGAGTGTATGATCCCAGACACACTCATATAACATTCTCCATGCTCCAAGCTGGGGTGCAAGAGGTCACCATCCAGTGATGGGTTGAAAGCCAGGGGGAAGAGCATGTTATAAACTGCTGACATGAAGATTTTGCAAGAAAGACCCTGAAGACCTCATATCACCATCCTTTCTATTAGATAGTGGCATGTACCTGCAGTAAATGTCAGCCCTTTCCATCCTTTGCTTTTGGGTTAGAAGGTCTGGTAAAGTGTCTGAGGTCAAAATAATCTGTGTGGGGTTTTTTAGTAAAAAACATGCTATATTCCCAAATCTTTATCTGATAAAACCAAAAGTGTCTGCTGCCACTTTCTACCATGCCGAACACATCTGTGCTTTTGAAAAGACAGCCTCATTCATGTCAGGGCAGGCTGGTTTCACCACACCCTCCTCCATTGTTCTCCAGGGCATTAAGCCTGGATGTGAATCCCACCTAGTCACTAAAAAGACTCTTGCATCTGAGTGCTCTTGAATCATCTCCTGACCTCAGTAACTGGGTAGGGAGTAAAAATGATGTTTTCTCAGTTTCTGAGGAAGTGAAGTGTCTAGAGAAAGAGGTGGTGATATCTCAGCATTGTATTCTGCCCAGGAAGAGATGGTCAGCAGTGTGAAAATCAGTAATGAAAAACTCTAGGTTTTTTTTCAAGCAGATAAATGGCTTGAGTGACACACATGTCATCACCTATTTGGACTAATTGTCTTTCCAGGCACACTAGCACAGTGCTGCTGCCAGTGTGCCTCAGTGTAACCCTCACAACATACAATGTTGTGCAAATCACCAAGCCTGCATTCTCTTGTCAGTGCTGGGTCGGTTGAGAGCTGAAATGAAAGGTGGAAATATCTACTTTCATACCTTCCCTCTGATCCTAATTTTATTTTAGACATTGGGTAAATCATCATTTCCTCAGGTTCTCAATGAGTTTGGGATGCTGACTTTCTGATGCAAGCTGTCAAGATAATTTAGTTCTTCCTTGTAAAGTGCCTTGAACATGAAAGCATGACAGCACAGAAGCCCTACACACCACTCTTATTTTTCCCCCTGGTTGTAACACACACATGGCTTACAGGGTGAAACAAAGCATTTTACTATTGCTAGTAAGTGACATCTTACAGACATGTCAGGCTTTCTGTTGTTCCACCTTAGATCTCATTCTCACTTTGCTTGCTTTGTACTTTAGCTATGAATATTTAAAAAAAAATCATCAAAAACCTATGTACAGTCTCTTGGTCAACTCTAAGCCATTTCCTGTCAATGCTGCTCCTGTGTGTTCTGCCTCTGTGAGCCTTGCCAACAAAAACCAGCCCAATTACCATGTCACTCTCCTGGTTCTGTCTGAACAGATCAAAATTTACAGAGCACTCCATGCTGCTGGAACAGCCCATTGTTCACTGTTGAGAAAATACTAGAAGAAATGATCACTGGTGCACTCGTTTCTGTTCTGAGGGCAGAGGGACATTGCCCCTGGAGGAGCTCTCTGGCCTTTCTATACATAAGGACAATTTGGAGGGGTACAGTCACCTCAGTATCCCACATGGCCTCCCTGGGACACCCTGAGAGGCAGGGCTGCCAGCAGGCTGTGCTGGACACGCTGTCCCTGATGTCTGATACCACAAACCCCAAACAGCAATAGGCACTAATGTTCAGGAAACAGACTTGAGCCCCCAGTGACTTGTCAGCCAAGTGATGCTTCAGCCCTCACCACTGCTCTGATTAGGTCTCTGCTGACTGCACTTGAGCTCTGAGCTCCTGCAAACAGGTGCAGTGTTTGGGAGTTGGGGGCATTTCAGCTCATTCTGAACACAGAGCAGCTCTTCCATGTGACAAGTCGCTCTGGGTGAGAGGAAAAGTCAGTGATTGACAGGGAGAAAATTAGGGGTTCAGGCTTATTAAACAATCTCTAATAGTGATTTATGGGGTCCTGTACATTTTAATCTAACAAAAAAAATTTAAATCATCTAATTAGCTAAGTGTGTAATCCTGTATATTAATTGTCTATTAGCCACTTCTTAATTATAATGGAATGCTTATCAAATAACATGTGATGGCCACGTAGCACCAATTTAAGTCATTATCAGACTAGCTCCTACTTTAATAAGGATCTGTTTAACTGGAGTCTAACCATCTCACTTTATTTTAAAAGCTCTACAGAAGAGGAAGCAATGACCTCAAAAATATAGTATTCCCTTAGGACTTTCTAGATCCTTTGCTGTAAACAACACTACACGAAAAATCACAAAATGAATGTAAAAAATCCCAGGAACTATCAAGGAACCTGGAAACCCAGATCCTGTGTTCAAGTTTGTCCAGGAGTTCCTTGCTCATGCACACTGGCCTTCCAGAATTTTTACTTGACTTCCTCTTTTTTGGGATGCATCACTCCTGAGCTTGGAGGAAGTGATCCTTGATTATTAACCAGCTTTTCTGGGCCCTTCATTCTTCCAGGGTATTCTACCAAGCAGATCCCTGAAGAGATCAAAGTCTGCTTTCCCAGAGCCCAGATGAGTTTGTTGTGTGCTCTCCTCAATATCCTAAGTATTCTAACTCCATAATTTTGTGGTCACTTCGACCAAGGCTGCCCTCAAGCTTTACATTCCTCCTCAGATACTCTTGTTGGAGAAAACAAGGTCCAACATTAGCACCTCTCCTCATTGGCTCCTCAATGACTTGGAGAAGGAAGTTATTATCAGTGCATTCCAGGAATGTTCTGGATAGTTTATGCCCTGTTGTGTTTTTCCCCCAGGAGATACCAGGGTGGTTGAAATTCCCTATAAGGACCAGAGTTTGTGAACAGGAGATGACTCCTACCTGTCTACAGAGAAGCTGATCCACTTTCTGGTCAGGATGCCCATAGCAGAACCCTGCTATAATGTCACTTGTCCCTGCTCTCCCTTTAATCCAGACCCATAAGCTCCAAGGTGGCACCCAATCTATCCCCAGGCAGACCTCCATGCACTCCTGCTGGTTCATTGACATGGAGGGTAACACTTCCTCTTTGTCTTCACACCCTGTCCTTTCTAAAGAGCCTGTATCCCTTCATTCCAACTCTCTAGTCAGAGAACCGTGTGACTCATGCATCACAGCCCTGCAGGCATGCACAGTTCTCTAATTCCTCTGGTTTATTACTCATTCTGCTTGCATTCAATAGAGACATTAAAGCTGGGCCCCCTGTTAAGCTGACTTACTGTCTGGAGTGGCTGGGATCACACTGTGCTCCTCTTCAGGTGCTCTCCTGCTGATCTGTGACCCTTCTCCAGGCTCTGAGCATCTCTGGCTGGCACTGGCATCACACTGGTAGGAGTGAGATGGATTGAGGTTCCTCTCCCCTGGGAGCATTAGTTTAAAGCCCTCTTCACCAGCCTGGCAAGTCCATGGGCAAAGATGCTCTTCCTCTTCTCTGGCAGATGAAGCCCATCAGCTCCCAGAAGATCAGGAGAGTTTCTCGAAGAGAGTCCCATGATCTAAGTAGCTGAACCTCTGGTTGTGGCACCAGTGCTGTAACCATCCTAAGATTTTATATGGACCCTTCCCCCGCTGCCCTTCTTCCAAGAAATTTTGAAATAGCTTACTTGGAGTTGTACCCACATTCTAATGGGCAAACACTGCTGAGTACATTTTTCTCATTCCTTATAAGCATGCAAGAGTTGTTTTCCCATTTTTTCATCACTAGATCTGCAGGAGCAGACTTCTAACAAGGCACAGTACCCCTCTGGTAATCTTATCAAAAATCAGATGTGGCTTTCAGAATCAATTTTTACCCAGTGGGTTTCTCTAATGGTAGCGCTATCACCTGGTTTTTTTCAGCTCCTAGGACTATCCTTCCACAGCATTTTTGCCTGTTACAATGGCTCACAGATTTTTACTGGAGCTGATGGGCTCGTGCAAAGCAAGCATCTTATGAAAGATATAAATATCTTGAAGGATGTCTGAAGCTTAGTGCTAGACAGTGTAATTTTGCCAAACTAGAGATGCAAAAAGCACATTAAAAAAAAAGATAATATAGGCTCATAACTAAACTTAAATGTGGAGTGGTACTGAAATGAGACCATTTCAAGCTCTGTGGAGCACTGGTTTACTTTTTCTAGCACATATCATGCTTTGATGGGCCATGGCACTCTTTGTTTAGAGGAACACAATTTTAACATCTGCTCATCCCAGGGTTTAAATTGGTGCCAGAGTACTCTTTTAATGGTATGTCAGAAGAAGAGAGGTTTCAGCAATGAAATAAGGGAATAAACAGTTAGAACCTAGGTGCTATTGTTAAGCACACCTAGGAACAATTAAACAGGCAATTTTCAAAATGTTATGTAACCCCTAGGAATGATTTTATGCCAGAGAAGCAGCCCCTTTTTATCCATTTTCCTCAACTTTAAACCTGCAAAGTCTGTCCTGAGGTGAATGGAGATTACAAAAGTTACCTGGTTTTCCAAAATTGCCTTCAAACCTCTGTACAAATTTAGGGTGACTGCCCAAGTGCTCTGTGGTGGCACTCGAAAAGTAGCTGGAACCAGAACACACTTCCACCCAGAGAAATGCAATGAGAAAGAAATAGGTTAACCTGTCTTCACATGTGTCCAGAGGATATCATTAACATTAATGTAGTCATAAAGCAGCACCTGCTGGCTCAACACAGCACATCTCTGCCTGCTACCAATTAACTCTTCAAAAAAATAATAGAGAACAGTTTTTGCTCTTCTGCCCCAAGCAGAATAACTTGTTTCCTGTTAAGCTTTATTAATTATAATGTCCCTGCTGCTTTGCCTCACTGAAATGAACAGTCCCATTAGTGACATAAACTTCATAGCAAGGTGTATCTCAGCAGGAGCAAGTGCAGAGTTATTGGGCTTTAAAAATATTACACTGCTTTTTATTACTATTGTTGTTCCTTACTTGTTATAGAGCTTTCACTCTTAACCATCCAGAAGGAAAAAAACCCACATAAAGCACAGATCCCACCTAGGTAAAGGCACAAATTCCATGAAGATGTTCATATTACAGTAATGTCAAATGATTCAGTGAGCAAAGTCCAAGAAGAAGGCTTAGGTGTGGCAAGTTGTGTGATAAGATGAGCAGAGACACTCCCCCAAAAAAGCTGTAACCATGTTCTGCATTGCTAATTGTGAACTGCAGTCAGACTGCTGATGGGAAGGTGAAAGTAGGGTGAAGGTGAAGGTGAAGGTGACCCCTCCTCTGCAGTCAGGTGTAAGGTGCTGTGACTGTGCCACTGCACATCAGCTGGGTGCTTCCAGCTTCCACAGCCCTTGGCTCTCCTCCAGGGCCCTTTTAGGACCAGCTCTTCCCCAGTGCACTCAGGCGATGCAGCCACCCCTTGTGGAAGGTTTCTGAGATGGTGTCCAATGAGGTCACTTACATATACACAAACTTTGTATCTCTGATTTACAGTGTAAAGGCCACTGTCTATTCTGCAAGGTGTCTCTTACAGCCTATTTCATGTTCTGTGGCTGAGCTGCCAGCCCTGTCTGAGCATTTCTGCTCCTGAGCAGAGTTGGCTGTACAAGGAGCAAAGCTAAGCCTGTTCTGCTCAGGGAAAGGACAACTCTCCTCTTTCCACCTGTATGCAGGGATGAGGTGGCAGATACATGCGATGCCCATTAAAATATTTTGCACTGTATTTAACCTGAGCATTTTGGCAGAAACCATAATCCATCTGAGCTGTCTGTACAACATAAACATACAGTATATGGCAGCCAGCCCACTAACTGAAGAGCTGCTTTGCATAACACAAACACTGAGGTTACACATTGTGCTTGTGTTACCTTTCCTATCTTACCAAAGTCACTTTCTGCACAGACAGGATGTCAGGAATATGATTTACTGGTTTTGCTTGTGAGTGCATAGCACGTGATCACAGACCAGGTATCATTGCTGAATAGACAAACACCAAGGGCACTGGCTCCTGTATTTAAAATAGGAAGACAGCAATGTGCAACCAGTTTTTGTCTAAAGTTGCCATTAGTAGCTTGTAGGAAGCGGCACAATTGCTCCTCTAAAAGTGTGCCTGATTGCATGTTTATTCACAAGTTTGAACTGCACAGAAAAGTGCTGTTGTTTTGCCTGCCAAACCTCTGTCAGTCCTTCTTTTATGAGACAGCCAAGCCTTTCCAGAGCCATGAAATGCTTTGTATTATTTGCTGCTGGGATTGTCACATCTTCTGTATCTAACAAGGTACCTGGAGGCTGTCCTTCTATTTATAGGAAAGATTTCCACCTGACACTAATAAGACAACAGCATCCCAACACCACCTTTTTTGAGGCAGAAAGGGGTGTGCTCCAGTGACCTCAGAAGCCTCATCTGAAATGACTGAACCAAAGGCTGCCATCATCTTACAGACAAGGTACATGCCATCAGCCCATATCTCACTCACCTTCCACCTCAGTGCTGATTAATTTCTCCAAGTCTCACCCCAAGAATTGCTGAATTACAGAAAAAGAGCTATTTCTGCTACTCACAGGCCAGTTTTTGCAGAGCATCTTTATCTGCTTTGCCTGATTGATCAAAGATACCATTATCTGCTGTACTCTGCAATCTCATTGACTAGGTTCAGCCTTGCTGACTTCTAGCCTTCAACGATCATGAAGATTGCTAAAGATAAAGTTTTAAAAAAAAGAAAGGGGCTTTCTTTTTTTTTTTTTACTGGATTATGGATCTTTATAGAGGTCAAATTTCCTTCCCACTCCTCAGAGAAGTTGCTTTCTTTCTGATGACAGTGGATGATCTCTTGCAAATAATGAAACATCTGCCTAATTATTTGTCTTTGTTTTTCCTTCTCCTTGCATCAGCTGCACCCCACCAAGCACAGCCCTTAGAAACCATAGCCAGTTATCTCCTTTTATGTCTACACATATCCCCCATATTTCCTCTTTTGCAGAAGCCCCAGGCAGCAGTGTTTAAAGCCAAAAATTCAGATGCAATAAACACATTTGAGCAAACGAGATCAGAAATTGTTTGCCTCATTGTTGAAACCCATCATCCTTGATGCACAGGTGCCACCAATGCACAGCTGTACCTGGGTGATGGCAAGGGCTGAGCTGCAGATCTCCTGGAATGCCTGCCAAAGAAACTGCTTTTGAGATTTAGGTGAGTGGTAATGCCAAGTGAAACTGTTCTCATTCCATGGGATACCTGCATTCTTCATGAGGAAAACATAGAACTGGAAGCACAGGCACTTAGAGAAATTTGAAGCAGCATTCCTTCCATATTATGCATATGAAACATCAATACCTGAGAAGTGACATCCCACAACCTTTTTTTTGCCCAAGCAAGAGAATCACTGCAAAGCTTCCTAAGTAAAGAAAAGCAGATGTGGTTAACAAAAGAACTAAAATATGGTTGGAACAATAAGTTTATTAAAATTATTGGTCTTTTAAATGCCTTGTCATTTGCAAATACATTTAAAATAAATGATAGAGATAGTGGCTCTTCCTTATGCTGACATCTTTTGTACTGTGTCTGAGAAATCACGGGTACAAGTTCACATACATGTCACTGTGCAAAGTGCTCATGCTAATCATTTTCATGGGGAAAAATAAGCACTGGAAGGACCATATATTTTATGTCATGAATTCAGTTAATGCACACATCAATCAGATTGTCAAAGCTGTTTACAGCCCATGACTGGATATTTTCAGCTTTTGACATATTATATCAAAGAGAACCAGAAGCCTTGAAATATAATTTTATATCTCTCTCTCTGTCTTTATCTATTCACAGCTTTCTTCTCATATTCAACTTTTCTGGTAAACTCTTTATATCATTTGCAGCTGGTTCAGAATTCCACAGTCACCAGCTTATTAGCAACATCAAGATCACATTATTCCTCTTCTGAGAGCCTGCCCAGGCTTTTCTCCAAAATTCACAAGGACTAAGATTAGCCATATTTAGGTAGGTTCAACTACCACATCCTTCTAAATTAAATTACTCTGGTATTCCTTCATGCATTTGCACATCACTATCTAATTTCTTCCATCCAATTTCAAAAATATACTGTTATTCTTTTTTCTCTATGGTTTTTGTTTTTGTTTTTTGCTTTTTCCTTTGGACTTAATGACTTTATGTTTGACTGTTGATTACTGCATCTCTTCTGGGGCTTTTTCAAAGTTTAGAACTAGTCTAAGATATATTAGTCCCAAAAGAGGGTGCGAGAAGGAAGAAGGGTTGGAGGATCTATATTTTTTCTTGTGAAAATTTAGAACCCTGGTATTAGAAATGACCCTTTCTTCTGTATTTTCCCCCAGATGAAAATCATTAAGAAATACCAATTTTTCTCTTCATGTATACCACATGTAATAAAACAGGGATTTTGGAGTCAAGTATTTCAAGCAATAAAGACACAACACTCACTAACTTAGTGAGTACCAGCACAGGAAATTTCTAGCAACATGCACTGGAAAGATAAAAGCTCAGATGTGCTTTCCACCATCACCAAATGAGATCAGTTCCACCTGATAGATTGTCTTTAAGAGACAGACACTGGACTTGACAACCAGCCCATGAAAAATGAAGAGGTGTGATTTATTCAAAGGACCAAGTATCTCACAAAACTGGGCAGGAGGAAGGGACGAAAATGGAGGAGAGGAGAGGGGTCAGACACATTCCAAGATTTATTCAGGCAACTGCACCGTAAAAACAATCAAACAGTATTACTCCAAGAACTTGGTCATAAAGTTTAATGGCTTGTTATCTAGATGAAGTCTTCAGCAACACAGTAAGAAGTGCTTGTTGTCTCTCACATCTCATCTTTACTGTTGAACGCTTTCTTTTCCCTCTGTCTCTCTCTCCATTTTAATCTAAACAATATATCTGGTTTGAGTGTGACTATAAAGCAGACTCTTAGCAGGGACAGAGGTGTGTGCCAACTGGGAACAGCTCCTCTCCCATCCTTTCCCAAGGTCATTCCCCATCAGCCACACCTGAGGACAACAAGCATTACTGCATCTGATCAGCCAAGAATATGCTCCAAGGGTAGCAAAGAGACAGCATGCCCCCAGTAGCTTGCTGGGTTGGGCTTGCATGCAGCAGGATTTCAAGTCTCTGAGGTGTTGTCAAACATTGTTTTCCTTCAAGACATGTATTAAACACTGGATTATAGAGTGCCCTGATAGGTTTGCATGAAGGACATTGTGAGACTGACTGATTGACTGATGAGATAAAGATGTCAGGAAAACATTCAATATTTA
Organism: Buphagus erythrorhynchus; assembly: GCA_013400855.1. Taxonomy (NCBI): domain Eukaryota; kingdom Metazoa; phylum Chordata; class Aves; order Passeriformes; family Sturnidae; genus Buphagus; species Buphagus erythrorhynchus. Next base: position 54,221 of record VZTT01026443.1, on the reverse strand, counting down.
TTTTTGGCAAAAGTCGAGAAAAATAAGTGGAAAGCCTTCCAAATCTTGCTGCAAATAGGCTTTCCCACAGATTTAATGGGGAAAATAAATGTGCAGATTCTGGGACCCTACTTTGAATCACATTAGTGATTTGAGATGCTCCATCATTCTCTACATCATATGAACTGCAGACTTTTGATTTCCCAGACTCTACTAATAACAAGCCCTGTAATTAGGTATCTGTCCTTTGCAATCAGCACTACAGCTTTCTGTTCATAGGAGAAAAATTGTAGGGTGTGAGAACCACTCAAGAGCATAGGAAAGATGTCACTGGTGTAGTGTGGCTGGGTAATGGTTTCAAAAATGTTATTAGGTATGTAGCATGCTAATAAAAATGTTCTTGCTCATTTATCTGTCTGATTGAACCCACAAGTTTTTGGTGCGAGCTCATTTTCTCAGACTCCAGTAGTTAAGTAACAGATTTCTTCTGATTTCCTCCTCCCCTGTACCCATGAGCCATTTGCCTGGATGTCTGGCCACAGACTGTTCCTGCTCATTAGGCAAGATTTGCTTTTGAAGTTTGATACAGGAAGATGATGTAGAAAAGTGTGATGGGGAGATGCTGCCCAGGGATTTATCCTCCTATTTTACTCTGTTTTTTTATTTTGCCGGTGTAGTTTGCTGGTTTCTGTTTGACTTGAAAAGAAGATCCCAAGCATGTCAGCAGGCAAAAATCAGACTGTTCCTTGACTATCTTGGAGAGCTTTGAGAGGCAGCAACAAGGAGACTTCAGTGTAGAACCTTGGCCTGTTGAAGTCACAACAACATCAAATGCGTGGGGGATTTTGCATCCAAAGGTAGAGACATTTTGCCAGTCTTATCACAGCCATTAGAAGCAAAAGAGTGAAAATTAATCTGATTACACTGCCTACAGTAAGGCAAAAGTCTGCTGCTCACTGCATTGCACTGTTGAGATCACAGCAACACCACAAGCCATTCTGATGGAGCTCCTCTGGACCCCATTTTATGTCTGGAGAAGTAAATTTCCCCACCAAGTTGTCTCTGACTACATTTTAAAAATTAATTTAATGCCAGTGCATCCCATTCTTCACTCCAGCAAAACTGCCTTTGGAGAAAGCAATGACAGCACTCAGACATAATTTTCTGCCCAGTACTTGCCTGAGAGTGTCTTCATCTCTGAGGTTTCCAAAGCCAGGAGGGTTATTTTCAGGGACTCACATATTAAAATTAATGCTAAATCCAAAGGGCCACATGCTGCGGGGCTTGATTGAATTTGGACAAAGAATGTCACTTTCTGAAGTCAACCTGCATGTAGAATATTTTTTTCACCACCTACTCATGATTGTGAGAACGTAAATCATGTGAATTACAATGAGCAGAGTTGATGAACGTGCACCACAGGAACTCCAATCCCATTTGAGGTCACCACTGGAGAAATTCCCTTCCCTAGGGCTTGATTTCTACTGCCAGGCACATTCCCTCCTTAGCCTCACTCTTTTGAGGGAGATGAGAAGTACACCACCTTTGCTTCTGTTTTTTCTATAACTTGTCTCTCCTTTTAACAGGAAAATTAAGCCCAGTAAGTGTCTGTACAGGCTTCCTTTTTTTCTACATTCATTTACAACTGGGCTCTTAATAATTGGATATAAAGTGAAAATCCTCAGGAGCACAAGAGTGAAGTCTGCAAGTGCACATGAATTCAGTCCTCTCAATATTTATGTTTAGCATTAAATACTTCATGCAAAAACAATGACTTTTACTCCCAAGGCCTTCCCTCTCTTATCTCAAAAACTGTTCATACATATGCTGCAGGATCCCTATGCAAATATAAAAAGGGGATTAAGTTGTACGTGTAGTAAATCCTGTTTTTACACTAAACAGGCAAGAGCTAAAAGAGGGCTTTTGGATTAAAAATAGGTCCCTGTTTGCTGAGCAGACTAAAGTATTCTTACCTCTGGCTTCCCTGCCGTGCAGGAATTGACTTTTTCCTGGTGAGAAATTAAAGTGAATTATAAAATCTATAGTGTATTAGAGGTATGTTCTGTAAAATAAACGATTTTGATTTAAATAACTGTATATTAGGGAATGTCCCCTGCCTCCACAAAACCACTCCTTGTTTTGCAATGGGAATCTGTGCCCCAGCCCATGTATGACAGTACCATTGCCTAAGAAACTTCCATGCCCTTAAGGAAATATTGGGGACACAAGGTGAAAGTTGACATCACAACTCTCTGAGTAGGAGGTGACAGTGCCCCTGGCCCCAGACATCATCTTTGACTATCATATAGTGTTTTCTCTCCACCCTTTGCCACAAGATCCAGGAGGAGAAAAACTCCTCCAGTCCCACCAGATCAATTGTTACTTCTAGGACCACGCACCAAACACATTGGCATTTTGGTTCCATTTTTATGGTTTGTCCCATGATGAGGAAAATCGGGCTGTGGTGTTAAGCTGAAGGACACAGAAAGCAGAGACCTTAGCAGGCAGCCCAGCTGCATGGCTGCTGACCTGGCCATGTGGTTTTTTGTTTCACCCATTTTCATTTGTACCCTTAAAACACCAAAACACAAGGCAAATTTCTTTGCTGAGCACAAGGCAAATTCCTCTCTCTGAGTCTTGTGAGACCAGCCCCTGGGTCCTCAATGAACATAATCATCAGAGTGGAAAATGCCCCACAGAGTCTGATGGAGGGACTTAAAGGAACTGTCTACAGAGGGTAAAGCACAGCTGGAGGAAGCAGAGATGGAGCCACAACTTCCTGAGAGCACAAGTACATCTCATAGCTGGACTCAGGCAAGCGTTTCCTTTAAACCTGGCTTTCCTTTCCTTTCCTTTCAAGAAACCTCTGAGAGAAATGTAGAAGGAGTTTTTGCCCAAGTCATTAGCCTTTGCAACTTCCCCAAGCCCTTTCAGCTCTGACACTCAGCTGCCAGAATAAGCAGCAACCTTATTTCACCTCTGGATGGTAGAAAAAAAAAGGCACATATACAAAAGACCTAAACCCAACAAGCTGGGGGGCCCTTTTTGAGGACAGCAGGGATTACTGACACACTCCATACCGCAGCACCTGCAGATGGATGAGGTGAGGATGTTGGTGTGCTGTGGCCCATGGGGGTAGCTCACACCAGAGACGGCTCAAGATGCAGCACACAGCAAAAGAGGACAGCAAGGAACACTTGGGTGGAAGCTGTCCACCATGACTTAGATGATGAGAAGCCCAGGCTCTCCTTTTGGAGAAGCACAGAAGGGCAGCACACCCACCTCCCCTCAGGGCTTGCCAGGGGCAGGGTGCCTCAGGCACCAGCACCATGATTCTTCCTCCAGACAAGCTCACAGGCTGGCGTCCCACTTCCAGCGTGGCAGGCAGGTGTGACATCTCTGAATGTGATCTCACCACTGCAAATCCCTGTCCCCTCCATTCCCCAGTCCTGGCCAACCTCCCACAGCCCCACCAAAATATCCAGGAACGGCTGCAAGCTGGCAACCCTTTACCGAGAAATGTGTTGTGGCGATGTGGGAACTATGGCAACAGAACGCCCATAGAATCCCAACAGAACCCCAACGGAACCCCAACAGAATGTGGGAGGGTGGGGGCCAACAGCCCAGCAAAACAGTGAGAAGAAGAGTCCCAACACCACCCGAGGACACTGAGGACAAAGAGGGTGCCCCCGGCACCTCCCAGCCAGCAGATCTCCGATCTCCGCCTGGTCCTTGTGGCAAGGAGTCTCCTGGATACTCCTGCCCAAAGAGGTAAGCCTGTTCCGTGACATTTGTGCAGGGTCTGATGGGGACAAAGCTTTTTTTGTGGCTATTGTATGCTGCTTTACCATTATCCCCCATGTATCCTTGTTGAAGCCAAATTTGCTGTTCTCCTTTCCTGGTTTCCTTTTTACATGGGAGATGAAAACCAAACCCCTAACAGAAAAAAATCCATCCTGTATGGGAGTTAGGAAGGAAGGAGGAGGAGGGAGCTGCAGGATGCCCCAAGTGCCATCACTGCCCTGCAGCAGGCAGGGGTAGAGACAAGAGTGGGAGAGATACAGAGCCAACCTCCTCCTCTAATCATCCCTGAGATCAGACTCTCCTGAGATGTAGGAACAACAGCTGACCAGACCACACTACAACATATCTTAAGAAAAATTAATAATAGAAAGGGAAAATTAAGAAAAACATTCTCAAATATACGTCGAGGCAAACCATGGGAGAGCTGGAGTCAGAGCACCCTCTGCCCACTCCTCTCTGACTGCAGATACTGCCACAGACCCTCAGGCTGGCAGACCCTGGAAATGGTACATGGGGACAACACATCCTGGCAGGTAGCCAAGGTGCCTATGGACAGGGCACAGGCAAGAGGTTTTTAAGGCATCTCACTGACCCCTGATGACCCCTCAGCAGGGTCAGTGCTGACAGCATTGTCCCCTGGCATCTTTCTCATTCTCCATGTTCTCTTCATAAACAATACTCACATTCCTTTGTCTCTTTATTTTCTTCATCATAAATTTCTACTTCAGAGCTGGTAGTTTTAATAGACAGTTCTGTGAGTATATGTATTTTTACCTTTGACTTAACATAACATTAAGATATCTGGATGTGCAGCATAAATAAGAGGCTCTGTTGAATTGTGTAAGATAGTTTATTCCATCAGGGTAACGAGGAGACACCAGAGAGCTGCTCAGCTCTCTCTCAGTACAACTGGCTCAGTATAACTGTGATTTATTCTGCTCTACACCTACAGCAGTTGTAGTTACTCTGTATCACTACAAATTTACACGAGTGGTGTTTGACTGGGTGCATCGTGATTATGACCTTTAGTTCTGTGTTTAGGGGATTAGTTATGCATTATTTGCCACCTCTTAGAAATGATGTTCTCATCTCTACTAAAATATTTGGCTTCTGCAGAGGGCAGGACAAAAGGCAGCAGAGCTGGGGCTCCCCTTTTGCACTGCAGGAGATGAAGCAGGAGAGACTGTCCTGCCAAAAGTCCTTTGCGTGGATGAAAGGATCAGGTCCTGGGAGCCAAAATGAGGAAAAATGTTTCTACCTGCAGTTCACTGCGGTGTTAGAAATCAAAACCACAGCCAGCAGTAACTTCAGCTTTGTATTACTCAGAGCCAAACTCAATAAATCCCCAGTGTTGCTGTCAGATGAGTCCTTTACTCTTCCAGAGCATGAGAGAGAAGGAGCCACCAGCAGTTAATCGAGGACTTGTGTGCTGTCAGACAGTCGAACTTCAGACCACTTCTTGTGTCTCATGCCACAGGTCCCGGTACACACCCTAACAACCATGATTTGTGGCTGGAGCTGCTTTGCTTTACTGTGTAGTGTAATTGCTGTGCTCTTGAAGTGTCAGGCATTCATGGACTCTAGCTCCTTAGCTGTGTGTCCTGTCTGCTCTGTGGCCCAGGCAATGGCATCTGCCAAAGTCAGGTTTTAAATCCCAACAGTAGAGGTTGGTAGGCTGATTCTGCATACCCCTCTTAAGCTGTTTATGCTTACATGTTACAAATGCAATTTTTTCTGACTTAATAAATAAATGGGTTCCATTCTCAATTGTGGATGTTACTGGTTGCAAGCAGAGACAGCTGGTTCTCATCCCTGCACCTGCAGAACCTTTAAAACCTTGAGGCTGAGTGAATTCTCTGGGGCCTGGATCATCATGTATTTGCCATATATTTCTATAAGCCTACTAATGGCCACTGCATGTTACAGAGAGGAAATCAGCCACTCAGCTGGAGCCAATGTCACTTCTATGGAGAGACCCAGGCTTTTGGATGCAGCCCTTCAAATGGAAAGGCTCTGCTGAGATGAGTATTGCTGGCTCTGCCAGGACTGGTAGGATGCAGCAGGCACAAGAGCTGCACAACAGGAGATCACTCAAGAGTCTTCTGTGTGATTTACAGTGACCAATTGCTTTCCAAACATCTTTCAAAGTGCAAACTACAGAAAGTTATTTTAGGAGATTGTTTTCTCTACAAGAATTGTGGTTATAACTCAGAATTTGGAGATCTACTCTGGACACAGCTGCAATGGCAGAAATAGATGAAACAACCTGCTTGCTTTTAATAGGCTTGTTTGGCAATTAAAGTCCTTAAATGTGAAGGGTTTTTTTAGAGACATACATATTCAATTGCATTATGTTATATATATGAATGTATATAATGTGTGTAATAATAACAACAGCACTGTGTGTAAAATGTGCACACTACTCTCCTTGAGTCTGTAAATATATGCATACCTATATGTACACACACACAAACATATCTGCCTCTTTAGCATTTAAGGAAGTGTGGAGTCCACCACCCCAACCTGCCCTTGGTGGTTGGTGTTAAGCTGTAGCTCTGAGCATCACAGCACCCGTGCTGCCAACAGGTCCCTCTGCCCCCAAAAAATGGGGAGACTGCAGTGATGCTTTACTGGAGACCCCAGAGCCTGCTGGACTATGGGTCTGACAGCTCCTGACATCAGCTATTGCATTGGACAGTCCTGCCAGAAAGTCACATCTAAACAAAGTCGAGGCACTGTCAGATGCCTTGCATTGCAGTGGACTGTAAACTAGGAGATTACACATCCCATAGGATCAAGCAAGCATTGCTTAGAGGGAAAGATTCCCTCTACAAGCACAAATATCTTGAAGATTGCAATGGAAAGCAGAGGCTGACTAAACTCTTATTTACCTAGTATTCTCTCCAGACCTGCTGTAGAACAGAAATTCCACTGCAATGTCTGTGTATGGATGTCTCTCTAGTCTTGTGTACACAGCACTCCTCTAACTTTTGGCATATGTGCAGGGGTCTTACAGTCTGAATTAATTTAGTTGACATATTGCAGTATGACACGGAGTTTGATTCTCATTTGATGGCATTGCACTCTCTGTCCTCTGCCTCTGCCTGGGGAGTTACAGATGTGCAAATAAAACCATTTCCCCTGAGATGATCCTACAGAGAAGGCATTGTCTCTTCTGTAGCACCCTGCAGAGCTGCCTGGGACACTGGGTCCCACCAGGTGCTGCCAGTGAAAGAGCTTGGCCATGTTTTCCTGGCCATCCTTCCCCGCAGTGGGGGACCCCAACCCAGGGGATGTGGTCACAGAAAGGGTCAAGTCAGCTTGATTCTTAATGGAGGATGATGGGAGAGCTCAGAGTACGGGCAACAAGGCTTTGATGGTGAGACTGGCAGTTGTGATGGGAATACCTACGGGGCTCAGTTTGCCAGCCTCACTTTGCTCAGGGAAGTGCCACAGGATGGGGATAGCAGGAGGTGCTGCTGTGGCTTCCCCTGGACATATCCAGCCTGGCTGTGTCTGAGAGCATAGGAGTGGGGGGCTGTGAGATGAGGCATGACAACAAGAGCTAAAGACATATCGGGGTAAGGCGCCAGGGAGGCAATTCCACTGTTATTAACACAAACACAGCCATCGCTCTGCCTTTGTCTCCTGATGAATCAGAGGAAATTGCCTCCCGAACCCTTCGCCTTCCAGCTACTTCAGCTGTGTTTTGTTTCTCTAAGATTCAAATATTCTGATTTCAGCATATTATTATGAGAACAGAAGAGATATAGAGAAAGTGAAGCTTCACAGAGGAAATAGCCAGTAAATGTTGCTTTGAATTCTCTTGCTTTTTATGGCAAACTCTGATGTCAGGGACAGATATGGCTTTGGAGAAGATGTGTTGCAGTGCTGCAGATGTGTTTGTGAATAGTTAGTGACAATCTCCTGTGACTGCAGTGGGCAGCTTACCATTATCTATGAGATTTTTAATCCTGCCATTTCGATGTCGCTGATTCTTCTACTTGATACCAGTCTCCATGAACTATGAGCTTACAAAATCATAAGCACTCTTCTTTGTGTCACAGTCCTATCTGACAACATTAGCAAAATGTTCTATTTGCATTTTGCAAAAAATATTGCACTTTGTAACGAAAATATGCATCAGGTCAAGTGAAAAATGTGACAGTTTGATACCAAAATCCCAGAATGGCTCATGATGCTCAGGGTGAGGCAAACTTCCAAAGCAGGAATATTTAATCTTGGCACTTTCAAAATGTGGCATTCCATCCCTCTAATTTGCCATGGGCTTATTGTTTCAAACATTTCTTCTGATGAAAAGAAGCATGCAAACAAAAATAAAACCACTCCATATTTAGAATTCAATAAAATACTTCATTTAATCCTCTTCAGTTTCTTTGAAAAGTTCAACATGAACACTCAAGTGCTGCATTCCTTCAAACTGTGTGGAAGCTGCTGATCCGGGAGTTGTGCAGCTTTGATGTGCCAAGTGCCAAGAGAGGGTACTGTAAAAGCTGCTGTAATTCAGATTATTTGGTGGGGCCATTCTGATGGGCATGAAACCTCAGTCTGGCAGGTAGAGTACAAGAGCAGAGACAGAAATTGTTTGCCCTGAGGGCTTTACCCTCCTGATCTATGATCCCCATAGGGTCAGCTATATGTTTTTGTGTGGAATGACGCAGAGAGAATGGGATAATCCATTCAAAACATTTTTCCACCACTGGACAAGAAGTTCTCCACACTTCTTGTATGAAGTGATTTTCTCTTTTGTTTTAGAGACAGTCAGGATAGGAAGAGTGACAAGGCAACATAGACAAGCTGTATATGAAGGATGAGATCCTGCCCTTGGCACTGCTGCTGCTGCTGCATGGGGCCAGGCAGGGAGCTAAACCCTCAGGTTCACGGCTTGTGCTCTCCCACTGGGTTTGGGAAATGCTCAGCTCAGCTGTGTTTTTATTTATACCAATTCCCCATTTTCAAGGTTGCAAGAGAAAATATTTTAAAAGCCTTACTAATAATACATTATAAAACATCCTGTAAAACATTCATGAAGAGGAAGAGTTCAAGGAGAGCAGCCAGTGTTTAGTGATGGTGGAGTGCAGGGACACACGTGGGTGAAACTCTGTGCACAGACACGAGGCCAGGACAGCCCTTGCCACACAGATATTGTGAAAGTGGCACCAGCTTGCCCCAGAGTAGACTGAGCTTGCCCAGATCCATGCACTGCAATCCCAGGCAAATGGCAATTCCAGGGCATTGCAGCAGAGATACAGGCAGTCCTGAGTTGAAGGAAGACGCAGCCAAAACAGCCAGGTTAGATTTAACTTCCAAACACAAGGTGGAGAAACACAATTATTACCCTCTACTTGGCACTGGTGAGGCACATCTGGAATGCTGTATCTTGTCTGGGGCTCCCCAGTGTGAGAGACAACATCCTGGAGCAAAAGGTCACCAAGACAGGTAGAGGCTGGAGCTTATGTGCACAAGAGGAGGTTGAGAGAAATGTGCCTGTTCAGCTTGGAGGAGCAAATACTCAAGTACCTCTCATTGCTGCCTGCAGCTGCCAAATGAGAGGGTGAGGACAAAACAGACTTCTCAGAGCTGCACTGTCGTGAGATAAGGGGCAGCAGACACACACTGGAGTATGGGAAAGTCCAATAAAATATTAGCAAAAATATTTTCAGCATAAGGGTGGTGAAATACTGGAGTTGGAAAGGTTGTAGAATCTTAGCTTTTGGAAATACTTAAAATTTACCTAGGCAAAAACCCAAGGACTCTGATCTGGTAGACTTGCTTTGAGGAGTCCTGGGCCCTGGTGGCCTCCAGAGGCACCTTCCAGCCCTGCTTGTTCTGCAGCTCTGTGACCACAAAAACTTGACAGGGAAAGTAGAATGACAGCAGTGCAAAGATCAGCAGAGCTAATGACATAGAGATGTCTTAAAGTATGATTGAGAAGCAAAGGGATCTTAAAAATCTATTACAAGAGAAATGGCAGAATTGTTCATGAAAGGCAGAAATGACAGACTTTTCCAAAACTAGCTCCCTAAGGAGATTAAAATTAAGCAACATAATTAGATTATATGATAATAAGATGCTTTGAGTCCCAGCAATGAAGGATGCAATGTAAAGCTAGGTTCTTTACAGTCAGGTGTTGCCAGCTCATCTAGACTAAAGAATAGAAAAGAAAATGATCCCAAGAGAAGGATAAGAGGAGAATTAAAGGTCATCCTTAATGTGAATCCAACACAGACTTAGGGAATATGGCTTTTGCCAGACCAACTAACTCAGTGATTCCTTTTAATGAGATATTGCATAAGTTTGATTGACAAAGGTGAAAATAGTGATACCCCATACATGTACTTCTCTGTAGCACTTGAGTCCATTGTGTCAGGCATTTGTATTACACAAGTAAACCAGTTTAGTCTTGTGGATTCAAACATGCTAAACACAGTGTCTTAGACTTATGGCCTTCAGTATGCAAGAAATGGCAACAGAGGACCGTGGCCAGAGCACCTCAGAAGCAGCCCTGGCTGGGACCTTGTCTGGGCAGCATCTTCACCTTGGGCAGTGCTGTGCTGGTCCTGCTTGGCCCTTGCCTACTCCCTTCTCAGAAATTATTCCTCTGGGGAAGCCCAGCCGAGGGGTGAGGAGCATGTCCCACTGAGCCACCCCAAGGGCACCTGCAGTGCCTGAGTGTGTGGGTGTCTGTGGGCTCTCACAGTGCTGGCAGAGACCCCTCTGCCCAGGGCAGAGGTTTTGGGTCTTCTACATTGATAAAACACCTGGAAACAGCCATCTCAGTTTGCAGTCAGAGAGAGCACAGGAGCATCATGCCCAGTGGGAATTGACAGGGAGGGGCAGGCCAGGAAAGAGGAGGTTGCAAAGCACTAGTTCTGCCAAACTAACCTTATTATTTTTCCCTCCTTTATCTTTTGACATTAAACAGACTGAGTGGGTGAACGGAAGATGCAGACACAATTAAGCAGATATTGCAAACAGAAGGGTGAGTTGCTTTTTATGGCTAGTTTATGTTTCAGACACACAACTATACAGAATAATGCAATAAGAAAAACCATGCAGTATTTACCCTGGGTTTATTCACTGCAGGTCCTCTGAGAGCTGCTTTTGTTTGTCTTTATTTAATTGGCATGGTCGGATGGCCACCAGCAGGTCCAATTAAACAGATTCAATAGATTCCACTGTACATTTTTATTTTTTTCTCCATCAGTGTGTAGCAAAAACTGTCCAAAATAATTTGTCTGAATACTAGTAATGAATATAAAGTGCACTCTATTCCTGCCTGCACACAGTAAGTTTCAGCTGTACAGCATTTTACAGCCAAAGCAAACTGGGTTAATAATGAAATCACTGAAGCAATCTTTAGTACAGCCTTAGTGGGGAAGAGGGTAACATAGTGTGTTATGATATGAGATATTTAGTTGCTCAACTTTGGGCATATCTGAAACACAGATAGGCATTATGTCATCCTTTGTAGCTATCTTAAGCTTTGGCCTTAAGTGTTAGGTGGGAACAATTTAAGAAAACCCCACCAACAGGACCTGAGCATGCCCTTGATATCAGGTATTTGTTTAAGTGCTTTGTTGAATTGGAGCCTAGTAGATCCTCTTGAAAAAAAGTGATTTTCAATCTAATAAGGTTATCTTAGTGTGAACATTTTAACTACATCAATCAATATGGCCATCAGGAGTAAATGACTAATGGGATTTCTCTTTTCTTTCTTTCTTTGTTACAAGAATGATGAATTGACTTTGCCTGTTGCTAAAGATTCTCATCTCCTTAATGCATTGCAGATATGTTTAATGGACACAAGCTGTCAGGGTCTTGCAGTAACCTGTTCCAACCAAAAATATTTCCCCTTCGGATTTGGTCATCATATCCCAGTTCTGCTCTCACAGTGGAAAACTTGAAAAGGCTGGAAGAGGAATATGCAGCTTCTAAAGAAGCCTTCAAAATGCAGAGAGTGCAAGATTATATTGAGAAGACTAATCTTGCTCTCTTCAAAAAAAAGACAACTAGGAGAACCAGCAAAAATTTGGTCTGTGATGCAGAGCCTGAAGGAGCCTCCTCATCCCTTCCTGCAAAGCAAGCAAAAATTGCAATCAAGTTTCCTGAAAGACCTCTGAAGAAAGAAGAGATATTGACAGGTATTTTTTAGGAATCTGTTACAAGGAAGGAGAGAGAATAAGTCAGCTGTTCTGGAGCTTTCCTACATTTCTCTCTGCACACCATAGAATCATGGAATGAACCATCATAGAATGGCTTGGGTTGGAAGGGACCTTAAAGATCATCTCATTCCAAACCCCCTGCCACAGGCAGGGACACCTGCCACTAGACACCAGGCTGCTCAGAGCCCCATCCAGCCTTGCGTTGAACACTTCCAGGGATGGGGCATCAACTCCTTCTCTGGACAACCTGTGCTAGTGTCTCACTTCCCTCACAGTAAGGAATTTCCTCCTAACACCTAATATAAATCTTCCCTCTTTCAATTTAAAACCATTCCCCCTTGTCCTGTCACTATCTGACCATTCTCCTGCTCTTCTATAAGCTTCCTTTAAGTACTGACAGGCCTCTAGTGAAGCCTCCCTGGAGCCTTCTCTTTTCCATACTGAACAATCCCAACTCTCTCAGCATGTCTTCACAGGAGAGGTGCTCCACAATTCTGATCATCTTCAAGGCCCTCCTCTGGCCTCAGTCCAGCAGGTCCATGTCTTTCTTGTGTTAAGGTCCCCAGAGCTGGACACAGAACTCCAGGTGGGTCTCACAAGGACAGAGGATCAAAATCAGCTCCCTCAGCCTGCTGAGGTAAATGGCTCAGCTGCTTCTGGTGCAGCCCAGGATGCATTCTGCTTTCTGGGCAGCAGTACATCACCAGGTCGTGTCCAGCTTTGCATCCACCAGAACATCCAAGTTCCTCCACATGGGCTGCTCTCAGTGAGATCTTCCCCTAGTCTGTACTCATGGCTGGAATTGCCCCAACCCAGTTGGGTCACCTTGCACTCGGACTTGAACTCAGGAAGCTCTCATGGGACCACTTCTCAACCTTGTCTGGGTTCTTCTGGATGGTATCCCACCCTTCTGTTGTGCCAGCTGCACTGCTCAGCTTTGTTTCCATCTGCAAACTTGCTGAGACTGCATTCCATCTCACTGTGTCATTGATGAAGATGTTAAAGAGCACCAGTCCCAAGACAGAGCCCTGAGGGACACCACTTGTCACCAGCCTCCATCTGGACTTAGAGCCATTTACCACAACTCTGGCTGTGTCCACCCAGCCAATTCCTTATCTACTGAACAGCTCACCCTTCAAATCCATGTTTCTCCAAATTGGAGAGAAGAATGTTGTCTGTGTCAAAGGCCTCAGTCAGTCTTACCTTGTTGAGTGCTGCAGTTGTTCCATCATCTGGTGAAATATGAGTGCCAGGGCACCTAACATGGTGATGGATTGTGAGGAGCAACACAATACCTGCCCTTCCCTGCCTGCAAGTGAGGGCTGCATTTCCGTGGGCTGCTGGGCTGGTTTGTACCATGTTTTGGGAAAAAAAACACTGAGCTGTGAGAGCATGGTAAGGCACACCAGCATCCAGACCTTAATCCCAACCAACATCACAAATGCAAAGTAGTAATCTGAAAAGAAAAGAAAATCAGAATTTAAACCAAAAAGAATTTAAACACAAAACCCACCCATCCATTTTAGGAGCACCCCTTTTCATTTTGTCTGGATCAGAGTTGCTCTGTTGCGTGTAAATGACAGCAAATAAATATTAGACAGTTATCTCTCTTACAAGACTCTTCAAGCTCTGTTTACTTCAGATAGATAGATAAATAGATAGACAGGTAGGTAAATATAGGTAGATATACACATCCTGCTTTTAATAACATTTTACAGCTCATTAAGCAATCCAGCCAGGATAGGGTCACAGCTGTGCCCTGTGAGTGGGTGAGGAAGGGACAAGTGGCTCCATCGAAAGCCACTGGAAGGGGACAACACAGCAGCCCCAGGAAACAGCAGCTGGTTGCCTACACAGGAGAGTCTGGCTTTCTGCAACACAGACTGGATCACAAACTGGGGTCCAGATGGGACAGTTTTGCATTATCCTAGGTCTAAACCATTTTAATGGAGGAAAGATTGGACTTTTTCCATTAATTCTTCTTTGAGCATGTTATGAGCAGGGATTCCACCTGCTATAGGAGAGCCCCCGGCACAGTCAGAAATGTACAGCCAGCATGAAAAAGCCAGGCTATTCCTTGAGGTAAAGGGTTACCTATTTCCTAAGGAATTCATACATTGGTCCTCATTGGGGCTTGTCAACAGAAGTGTTTTCTGCTCACTTTTGCATTTTTCTCAATGCAAATTTGCCAGCTCCTAAGAATGAGAAAAATTAACTGTTCACACACGTAAGATTAATATATTAAAGAGATTTCCATGTGGAAATCAAGTATTCTTATCAGGGATACATGTGAGCTGCATCCTTGAGGACAAATTTATCCCAGCAAGAGGCTGAGAGTCTGAAAGCACCACAAAAGACAGAAAGCAAATGCATGCAGAAACCTCTCTTAGTGCTATCCTAGGCAGTAATTTCTTGGATTTGCACATCACAATTAAAATTCAGGTGATATATGAAGTTTGTTTCAGTAGAGAGCTAGTATGTAGATACAGAAAGATTTACCAAGGAAAATCAAATATGGGAATGCATCATTAGGGACCCAGTGTCAACATTTAATATGTCTTCAAGAATTTGTACACTACAGTGGTTCATGGGGTTTTTTTGGCTTCTTTTGATCTCTTTTCATTGTTTTTTGTCTTTCATAAGAGCGGCTTATATAATCTGAGCAGTAACCTGCATTTCAATGCTTTTTCTGGCTCCCTGTTATAGATATCTATACCTCTCTTTTTTACCATGTGTCTTACTCTTCTACATTTTCTTTTCTGCCATCTCCTCTGCCACCCTACTGCCCTTCTCAAATGTCTCCTTGTCCACTCTCTTTCCCCTGATCCCTGAGTGTCCATAGGCACCTCTCCTCTCTCCCACCTCCTTCTGCATATGTCTGCCCTAAATCTCTTCCCTCTGTCCCCTCTGATTTTTTGGAAATTAGACCACTTGGTATGGAGACACTGAGGTAGGTTGCATAAGAGCTGTATGACCTGACAGAGCATTTGAGACAAGCCAAGGTGTACAGCTGACCCTGTAGGTGTGGGCTGTAACAGCCCCCAGGTCTGCTGTGCTCAGCACAGAGAGGGAAATGTGCAGCCTGTGGCTGCTGAATTGAGGCAAACCTGCAGGAGAAAGGTGCTGTTCTGGCAGCAAATCCCTCGTGGCACCACACCTGGTTGTATGACATGTTTGGGCCAAAATCACAATTTTGGGTTCACTCCCCATTCTTGTAGCATCATGACCTTCCCACAGAGGGGCACCCCCAGTCCTCTTCATCCCATTGCCCCCGAGCAGACACAGGGAGCCTAAAATACCCATGGGAATATGTCCTTCCAAAGAGTCTCTAAAATATGGAGACCTAAGCTGTTTACAGATGAAACCTGGACAGAAAGGCAAAGTAAATTAGCTTGTTACTCTTGCCTCTTCCTCTGCAAAGCCTGTCCTCACTCTCCAGCAACTTTTTTAACGGTTCATTTTCAGGAACTTTTTCTTTGCTCTCCCTCAATTTATTATACCATTAAAACCGATGGGGAAAAATGTTCCTCGTTAAGGTGAGAAGGTTTTATCTCAAATACAAAATAACGAAATGGCAAGAAACCTCAAGGCAGAAAAAACCCAACCAACCCGCTGTTCTACACAAAAAGAGGATCTTTTTTTTAAAGAAAGTTCTTTCTCTCCCCTCCAGCACCAGCGACATATTTTCCGACAGCTCAGCCCACAGGACCTGTGCCAAAGGAATCCAGGTAAGCAGAATAATTGGTAACATTTTTCTATATAATTCAGTCACGTTAGGCTGTATTTATGCCATACACAGGCAAGCAGCAGGAACAGTGAGCAACTGGAAATTTACAGTGTGCATGAGACACTCACAGCCTGGCAGCCTCTGCTGTGCCCTTGCTATTAATAAACTGGAAGTTATGTCTGTCCAAGGGTTGTCTTTGGGCCCCTCAACATCAGCTGTACTAAAAGGGATGCTGCCAGCCTCTGCAGAGGGGTTTTAAAATTTTTTTTATTTTATTTTGTAAGACAGATAAATCCTGCGCAGCATCTCTCAAATCAACTGAGATGTGTGATTTTTATTTTACAGGCTGTTCTTCCAGCTGGGGAAAAAAAATAGGTCTGATTCCCCAGCCACAGTAAATCAGCATAATACCACCCTTCCCACCACCAACGCTGCTGCAGCAAAACGGATTTACACCAGCTGGAGACGTGGCTGCCTCCTCCCGTCTGCCTGATGCAAACATACAGACACATCTAATCTTCCTTGCAGAGAGGAGGCAGGGAAAGGAAATTGAATAGACCCTCCTGTTAAGCGCCAAACAAAGACCGAATTCTTTTTCAGTGACTTTAAACAGCACTCAGTTCATTAATTACAATCTTTATAGGAATATCCAAATGATTTTTTTTAAACTTCTTTCTTCCCTAGGCACCAAGGGAAAGGGATATAACCAGCTGTTTTTAGGGAAAGCTGTTACATTGTCACATGAATACACTGCAAGGTGTTTTTTTTTATTGTATTTTATAAATTGCATTCATATAAATTGTAAATATGTTACAGATTTAAAGTAAATATAATTGTCCAACATTTATATAAATCACTGTTCTAAATTTGTAACTTTCACCCTGAAAGAGTGCAGACTCTATTTCTTTCCCAAATTTTGAAAATGTTAAGGACTGAAGTAAAACCTCTGATGGCAAATCAAGGGAAATCAGTCTTGAAAGACTCCTGGCTAAATTTACTACACAAATGCAAAAAAAAAAAGAGATTTTCCCCCACCTGAAGGTTTGTGAGAGAGCACCCTGCAGCCCAGCTCCCCACAGGGCTGGGCTGAGCTGTCCTGAAGGGCCTGGCTGTGATTTGGGGTGCATGCAGAGAGCTGCCCATGCACTGCTGAGGCTGCACCCCAGCCCCTCCTGGGCAGGCAGCTTGGTCAGTCTGAGCATATCTCGTTCTCAGACAAACCCCAACTTGACCCAGGGAGCATCCCAAGTCACCCACCCACAGCCTGGTCCCTGGAACAGGGGTTTCCATGAGATTTGCTACTGGTCCCAGTTAGCCTGCACATAGTCCTTTACTGGATCTACTCCTCATGTGGAAGGCAGAGATGATTTTACTGCCTCAGGAGAGCTGGTAGAGCAAACACACAGTGGAAGCATCCCCCTATTCCTCATCAGCTTTCATCCACAGATGCCTTGCTTTGTGTGTGGTCTGCCCAGAATCCTTTACAATCCATAGGTAACTAATAAGGAAGCAGTGATGTGTAAAGGCCTTGTTGAATTACTAATGGATATAAATAAATAAATAAATAAATAAAATTTTAAACACTCTTCACTCCTTACCTTGAATCAGATCACAGTCAAGCCCCAAACACAGTTTGTTCAGTATCTTATTTTCATGATTTTGTGGTTTGTTCTTTTCATTTGCCAAGGCCACAGGTATCTTTAAATTAGTATATCACAGGGACTGTAAAAACGTTATCCCTACATTACAGACATTAGTGTCTGGACACCTTGATAGCTCTGTGTTGTAGGCTCAGAACTATCTTGTACCCTTCAGGTAAACTTCAGGTGAAAGGAGAGAGTGGAAGGGTGTATGGAAAGCCTCAGTTTCTGCTAGACATACTGTGGTGAAAGAGGACCCCAGCAGGGTCCCAGTCAAGTGTGTGCAGAGGGATACCATATTGTCAGCAGAATGGGGGTCACCTACTGCCACTTGCAGAACTGTCTAAGCTGAGATCAGCAGGAAGGTGATTTTAGGACGGATAAAACCTTGTTTTGTCCAGCAGCAAGGAGAGCAGTAAGACCATAGAGGAGTCTGCACAGCTGCTATCAATACTCCCTGTCCATTCTGCTGTGCTGTCCTTAGCTTTGTGAGGGCAATTCTCTCCTCTGCTTGCTGCAGAGCTAATTTCACAAGGATAAATGCCTCTCATGACCTGTATGCTGAGTTCTGTTCCTCTCCTCTTAAGCAGGGAGCCCCTCCTGGTAAGCCAGGGCAGTGCTAAGCCCCTCATCTGATAGCCCAGGAGCTGAAGAGCATCATCAAGAGTGCTCTGAGGAAATGTGACCCCAGTCCACTCTGTCGAAGAGCAGGGATTAGCTCATTTTGCTGTGAGATGCCCTTGGAAAGCTGCTCTCCATCACCCTAAGCCATGATGCCACAGCTGAGGGATGGCACTGCTGAGGTGGGAGGATGCCCAGAGGTGCTCAGCATCTCCAGCCTCAGTGTGTCAGTGTGGGCTGCCTCAGCCAGCAGAGATGCTCGTGACCCAGAGTGGAGGAATACTTCAGTCTTCAGCTTCTTGATTTTAACAGGCCTCCTCAGGTTGATGGTTCCCTCTCTTCTTGCCTGAAAAGGGGAAGTTAATTCACTTGAAATTCAGCAGTTCAGTGGTGCTGTCAGTCTACCATCAGCGTGCAAAAATTCTTCCTCACCTCCCTGCCTTATGCATGTTGTGCCTCATCCTTGTCACCAGTGAGGTGGCTTCAAGGCCAGCATCTCTTTTTAGGCTGGCACAGCTCCTCCATCTCCAGACATCCAGGTTTCAAAGGACATTTGAGGTCCTTCTGAACCATTCACATGTTGGATTCAAATCAATCCCATTGATTTCCAGGGGCTCATTAGACACCTCAGTGTTTTAGGGGTTCCTGGCCTACGGGTTTCTCCATGAGAGAAGCACAACATTGTCACCAAGCTGTTTCAGCCCACGAGGGTTTATGAAATGCTTAGCAGGCAAAACCAAAAGCATTAACTTATTGGCTGTAGCTTTCTGCCAAAAGATAGGCAGGTCGTGCTTCAATGCAGATGTCTTAGGGAAAAATGTGCAGTGCATTAGAGAGCTGTGACTCATAGAATAATTATCCTTGTTTCTCATAGTTTATTAATAATTTAAACCCAATCTTGATGTTATTGATCTATCATTGAATTGGAGATTTATTTCAGATCTGTAGTCACTGAAGCAGAAAATTTAATCCCCCCTAGCTCCCGCCCTTCCATCCGCTAAACTCACTTTATAACTAAAACATGATGTTTAGGCTGTTTCAGTAATAGCACAGGAGAATAAGAGCTCAGAGGCAGTGGGTGGCAGGAGCAGCCTTAAGCCCAGATGATACCAAGGGAGGGCATATAAGGTTCTGGTTTTAATATATCATTTTAACCAAACCATCCTTTTCACATGGTCTCATGGATGCCAAAAGGACCAGAAGCTACTTGCTGGCATGTGGATCACAAGAAGATCCTGGACCAATTTTGCCTGTTTTCATCTAGATTTGATTATCCATGCCCATGGTTAACCATCGGTTTTGCACGCATCAGCCTGGTTGTGTATCCCACTCCTGCTCTTTGTCACAGATATGAGCTCACTGAGGTAAAAGTGCCTGCAACACGTGGGCTGTTGCAGGGCACATAAGCTCTTGGGTCTGATAATAATCTTACTTAAACTGGCAAGAACCTGAAGCAGCTGCCTGGGTGTCCCAGGAGCATCATGAGTGTAAAATCCATTTATGTGTGTGAAGGATCAAGCCTAGAGAACTGTAATGTGAAGGCTCCTATAGCAGTGCTCACTGGGCTGTACCATGTGTCTGGTGAATTCAATAACACAGCAGCAAGACTTGGCCTTTTAAAAGAAGCCAGGAATAGAAAACAGCATCCTTTATGGCTGTAATGTGCCCAGAAGAGTGATTTTTGTAGGCAAATGAAATACATTTTTATTAGATGAATTGTAATGTGCAGTTGGGTAGGAAAATGTGTTCCTGGCTATACCAACTCCTTCTCGGGTCTGGAAGAAAACAAATGTGCCTAAACGTGTGTCTGTTCTTTTCCATCTATATTAATGGACACAATTAAATATATTTCCATCCTCTGCCATCTTATCCTTGCTGCTGACCTTAGACTCTGCAAGTGGGGTCTCGGCCACCACTGGGTCCCTGCAGCTATAGAAATGTGTGACAGGGCCAAGCTGTCACAGCCTTGCTCTAAAAAGCAAACCAGATGGGTGTTACAAAACAGAGAGGATGTGTTGGTGTGGTTAGTGCTGCATGCACCCACCAGTGTGTGCTCTTAGTGTGCCTGGTGGTTCTTGCCCAAGTAGGAGACATTCCTAGAGAAGAGCAGCAGGAAAGCAAGGCACAGCAAACTCAATGTAGTTTATGTTTTCCAGAGCTATCATTCTTAATGAAATAATCACAAAGCTCATCTTTCCTTTGTTTGGATTTGGAGAAGTTTTAAAGTTTATTTTAGCTAAACCTGGAATAAGACCAGGAAAATGTTAGTATTTCTTTAATCCTGCAGGATAAGGGATGGTGCCAGCAGCAACACATCAGGGTGCAGGTGTTGGGTATTGCAGGGCTGCTGGGAAGAGAACAAGCCCAGGGAAGTCCATGTCTGGAAATGCTGCTGGATGGCTGGGTCCCTATGTCACAGGGTCCCCTTGCACTGATGGGACCCTTGTCATTGGCAGGTGACAGCTCCTGCAAGGCCCAGGCTCAGTGGCATTAGACCTTTCTTTTCTTTGGGGTCTGAGAGCCTTCTTTGGTGAGTTTTCACCTGAAGCCATGAATTTCTGGGAATTGGGGCTTTTCTGCAGTCAGAAGGGAGTGACCTCCCTTCCTCCCTGTCCTTGGTGAAATAGGTGGAATGAGTGATCACAGGCACCCATCACCAGTGCAAGTCTGTTCTGAGCACCCTCCTGCGGCAGGAGCAGATTTGGTGCCTCTCTAAATATATAACCTCAGCTCCCAGCTTAGTCCCACATCAGGCAGCTAGAAGGGTGTTTTCAGCACTGAGCAGCCAGGTAGAGAAGCTGAGCACCACTTCAGGGCTTGGTCCCCCCAGAATATGCCATTTAACATGTCTAGGTGTCACTGTACCCTGGTGAGGTGAGGAAAGGAAATGTCTTTTGCTGCCCTTTTAGGGTGGGTAGCTGTCTCATCTTTCCCTACATCTAGAGAGCTGTGTCCACATCTCTTTCCCCCCAGGCTGTGTGCCTCCTACTCAGACTTGCTTGCTGGAGGTGTCTATTCCTTGCTGTTGACAATATTAGGCTCCTAATTCAGGTTAAGCTTCACTTAGGGTGTTGACCTTGGGCCCTGTTTCAGCTCACACAGGACGTGTTTGGCTTTCTGGGCTGCAAGTGCACATTGCTGGGTCATGTTGAGCTTCTCCTCTCAACCAACACCCCAAGCCCTTCTCCTCAGGGCTGCTCTCAGTCCACTCTCTTCCCAGCCTTATTTGTCCTTAGAGCTGCCCTGACCCTTGTGGGGGACCTTGCCCTTGCTGAACTTCATGATTTTCACATGGATCCACCTCTCAAGCCTGTCAAGGTCCCTCTGGATAGCCTTTGTCAGTAGAGAGGGGTTGTCCCAAAGTAGAAGATGTGCACTGTAGTGAACTCTGCTTCAGCATATTCCAGAATAAATACCAAGCAGCTGGAGTGACACAACTGAAGAGTCACTGCCTGTGCCACTTCTCTTTGCCCACTCCAAACCTCTCAGTCTCCCATCAGTGGAGTGCAGCAGCTTGAAATCTGCAGAGGGAGAATTCCTGGAAATCTGGCTCTTGCCTTGCCCTGCCCTGCAGCTTGTCCCAGCAACCCTACTTTTGCTTGCCAGGCATTTGTATAAATAGGATTAACATCCACAGTTAGACTTAGCTAGGTTGCAAATTACACAGGCTATCAAGGCTCGTGCTTCAGGGCATACACTGATTACCATCAGAGGGGCAAAAATGAGTTTTTCCAATAACAGAATATTGCATGATTGACTGGGAACATTACAGGGCAGAGTGGATTAGCCTTTGCCATCAGTATCAGTTATATGTCATTACCACATCAAAGCACCAGCCCCCTCCCATTCGGGCAGCTGGGTCTCAAGGAGCAAGGCTGGTTATTAAACCCGACACAGATTTTGAAGCTGTTAATAAAATGTGCCTCCAGCAAGCTCTGCTCCCTGCTTCTGCTTGCCTGCCTCCTGGGCTGCACACCTTCCACTGCTCAGAGGAGCCTGACCACCTCTCCTTTGCTTCCTGGGGTTTCCTGGTTCAGGTGGGATCACAGGGTATCAGCAGATTTGGAATCACTGCAATAGGAGGCTGGGAGGCACCTTTACTTACAGGTCTGCTGACACTGTCCTCATGGTGTTTCCAGAGGCTTGCAAGAGGAGCTGAAGTCTCTGTTAGCTTTCTGTTATGGATGAGCAGCTTTGCCCACTTTCAGATCATTTCATTTCCTTCATCTTGGCAGCAAATGATTGTCTCATTTGAATGGAAGAGCTAGAACTGACAGAAAATCTAAAATAAGAAACATAATTAGCAGCAAAACTTTTAATTCTCCTTTCTAAGCCATTTCTAAATGTGCTAGTGCTTATTTATTGAACCTGGCATGGCATCTAGACAGCTCCTTTTAGTGCTAATAGGGTTGATTACTGGGTTGAATACTACAGCTTCGAGGAAATGGCTGCTCAGTATTCAGAGATGCCAAGTTCCCTCGACACAGAAATACCCACCTTTCTTCACAGAAAATGTGTTTTATTCAGCACAAATATATTAGAATAAGGCTGTCACAGGAGCCACAGATGTCACACCAGCAGCCCATGCACGAGGTGTGTGGCTGTGGGATGCCAGGGCTCGGCCTTTCTGGGGCTAAAAACTCCTTCCAGCTTGGGCAGGACAGTGCCAACCTTGGTGGTGGGAACTGGGCTGGGGTTTGCTCCAGATCATTGGCTTGGCTCTGGTACCAGGGGCACCCTGGGGGTGGCAGGACCCCTGACAGTGATCCATGGGGGATCTGAAGAGAAGGATTAGGGGAGAGTGTAAAAAACCAGAGAAGAGGAGGAAGAGGAGGAGTAAGAGGAAGCTGCCTGGTTTCCCCAGGTTACAGTCGAGATCTGGGGTTTCCTACGCTTGCCCACTTGCAGTTCACACTGAAATCCTAGACTCTTGTCTTCCATCCAGAGCCAAACAGAGCAGGGTCTCCTTCCTGAGAGAAATCTGGGGGCAAGAAATGTGGGTGAGGATTTCTTCCCCATAACAGTCATCATCATCAGAGCAGTTGCTTCTGTGTGTGTAATGGACCTTTTTGTGTTCCCTCTCCTGCAGATCAATCAACAGGACAGATGGCTGATTGTCCTCCTGTTCCAATGTGTATCATCATTACTCCTTTGGAGCTGCTGCAAAATAGCACAGGTGTCAATAAAAATAGAATTTGGACTTTCATCTACTTTCATTTAGGCTTTCTAGGTGAAAATAGTAGGTTTACAGAAAATAAGCCTCACCTTGACATTACTGAGCATGTGATGTCAACACAAGGTTGTTTGGGTGATGCAGCAGCCTCCAGAAATAGGGCAGGCTCCTAAAATCTGAGTGTCAAGCCAGCCTAGCTTGATAAGCTTTGGCACTGGCCAGCCAAGTGCAATGAGATTACCCTGATCTGGGGAACAGAGATACTTGAGCTCAGGAATTTCTCCCTGGGTGTGATTATCTTGTAATAGCCACTATCCCTCATTCTCATTTCTAGCTGGGAAGGAGGTGCAGAGGGAGTTTACTGGTTTGTGTCCACCAGCTTGTAAACTGCCAAGGCATGGCTTTTAAGGCAACCTTGGAAAAGTGCACAGGAACAAAAATGTCTCTCATTAAGGCACTGAGATTTCAACCAGAAGGGTCACTTGCATTGTCAGTGCAGCATCCAAGTGTTTGTTTTTAATTTACAGGAGGAAAATTGAGCAAATCACTCAGGTTTGGATTGACCATTAGAGCCACTGCTGCACTTTTTTTCCTCCATCTCTTGTCGCTCATACCCAGGCATTCTCTTTCAGTGGTGCCTTGGAATAATAAACCCAGGGTGACCCAGGCCAGACAAAGTGAGATGCACATGAAAGGTCTCCATGGAGAATATGGAGAAGGCTGCATCTCTTGGTTACCTGCTGCATTCCAGAATAACTTGGCCTCCAGCTGAGAAGCCTTGTCCATTCAGGTGAAGACTTTTTCTTTGGGAGCAAAAGGAAAACAGGATGCACCTGCCTGTGGGTCTTGGTGGAAGACTTTTTAATGTGCAAATTGTGCCTGATGTGGGAACAGTGACAGGTAAGAGCACCAGACACCTCAGGCTTCATTTCAGCCATTCCCCTTAATGAGATACATGGCCTGGTGTGAAATGAAGGACAGAGGGATGACCGAAAATGGTCAGCACCAAAATACACCTGGCCCAGCATTCTGCCCTGGATGAGACTCAGCAGATGCTCAGGAAATTATACAAAAATAGAGCAAACATTTGTTTTTACTTCCCAGAATACTTTCCATTTCCCCAGTGGTCTGTGACTCAGGAACCTCCTGAACTCTGTAGATGCCATCTCTGCATTTAACAGCCCTTGATGGATTCCTCTTCTATCGATCAGCTTACACCCTATTGAACCAACACAAACTTTAAACATCCACTGCACACTGTGGCAAGGAGTGTCACATCCAAAAATCTCCTCTGTTTATTTTGAACTTGTCACTTGATTGTTTTCTTTGATGTTCACTCTCTTCCTTTGAAGAGCACTGAATAATATGAACAGCTGTTCCCCAGTCACATCGCTCTTCCTTTCACAAAACTCGGTCATATTTCTTCTTCAGTCATTTTTTCCTCCAAGATAAAAAGTCTTAATCTATTCAGTCATTCCCTGAATGGAGGCCCTTTTGTGCTTTTGATCATCTTCAATTGCCTTCCTCTGTAACTTTTCTATTTCTTCTGTATCATATTTGAGATCAGTGAATCAGGACTGCACAATGGCATTCAGGAGAACGGAGTCCATGGATTTATACAGCAGCATAATGATTTCCCCTGTTTTGCTCTCTCCTCGCTTCCTAATAATTCCTAGTTTTCTGTTTGCTTTTTTGATTGCTACCGAGTCTTGAGCTGACATTTGCATAGAGTTATCTATTATAACCTGAGGATTTTGCTCCCGAGTGGAAATAGCCAGCTTGGAGCCCATCATTTTGTATGTAAAGCTAGGATTGTCTTTTCCCATGCACACCACTTTCCATTTATCTACATCAGATTTTACCTGTGATTTTATTACCCTTTCATTCAGTGCCACAAGGGTCTTTCTGAAACTATTCACAATCAGCCCTTTGCCTCAACCACCCTTAATATCATCAACAAACTTCTCCTCTCCCTGCTTGCTGCTATTTCAATATTATTTCTGAAATAATTCCGAATTCTGAAAATTTTATTTTGAAAGCATGGGACAACATTTTGGCTAATTTAACAGCTTCCTCTCTCAAATTTGAAGTGCCAGGTCCCAGGAAGAGAGGAGAAACGCCACTTCCTGAGCTCTTAGGGTGTCACTGGAAAGCAGCTGGGGATAAATGTCATGGTGCCTAAGCAGCACTTCTACCTCTCCCCTTGCACAGATAGGATGAGGGGTGATAGCACTTGCTGGGATGTGTGTTTGCCCTGTACCAAACCAGCCTAAGATGGGCCCAAGCCCAAGGAGGTGAGCAGAAGCCCTGGGGCCCCAGGACAGGGTGCAGAGTGGAAGCAATGGATGGCAAAGCCTTTCTCTGAGAAAACCTCTGCACACAGAGTTGTGTAGTTGAATGAACAGGAGCCAACTGGGAACTCTTCCTCACAAAAAGTAATCTGGGAGCCTGTCAAGCTTACCCAAGGGAGTCCAAGGCCAGAGTCAGACAAGGAGCCTCCATGGGAGGAGAACATAAGGGTGTGGAACAATCATTGCCCTCTGCCCAGGCAAGGTGAGACCCAGGTCTGGTTGTTTGGTGAGAAAAAAACAGAAATGATCAGTGAGGAGCACTTTCCCAGTGGTGTGTTTTCCCTGGGAAGCAGCACCTTGTAACAGTGCCTGGCAGGGGATCAGTGTAGGGCAGCAACCACAGGGGTTCTGCTTTCTGCTGGGAGCATCCTTGTTGGGGGAAGAGGCTGGACAGTTGCCACTGCCATTTGGGCAAAAGCAGCCAGACTGAGCATCTCTCCAACACCACAGGGGAGCATGAATTTAATTCACCTAGTGGAAAAAAACAGGAGGGGGTTCCTCATCCCTGTCCAGTGGCACTACTCAGAGCCACAGGGTCACGCAGAATATGTTTCCTTCTGCTCTCTGGTCCTAGTAAATTCATGTTGCAGCCTCTAGAGCCAGGCAGTGCAGGATTTGCCAGCTCTTTGGTGAGATGCCTTTCAGAAAAGGCACATGACTTTCAGAAAAATGTGCTGTGGAAGAGAGTTGATGCTCCTGCACCTCTAAGGGGAAAAAGAAAGTGTCTCTTCTCTGATGATAGAGCAAAAATTGCTTCAAAGGGCAGAGGTTCTCCACTTTTAAGAGACTTAAGCTTGACCATCAGAAAAACAGAACCCTTTTGATGACAAAAGAAAAGAGCAGACATCAGTGACTCAAGCACTTTCGTCTCCTGGCAAAGAGATGTGTGTGCACATGTAAGAAACTGACTGACTGGTTTCACAGAGCCAGGGAGCAAAACAGAAATTCGAGAGAAAGCCAGTGGCAGACCCACTGATATTACAGCTGTCAGCCCCCTGCTCATCCCAATGGGGAAGGTATTCATCTACTGAGGCAGGAGTCCTTATTTCCATCCCAGCCTCTGGGCTCTGGCTTCCCCAGTCAGGAAGGAGGAGAGCTGACCACGAATGTTTCCATTGCAAGTGCTTTGCAAGTGCAGGCTATTTTATCTTCCAAAATGCAAATTTTCTAATTTCCCTTGAAGATTCTTCATATTAATGTTTTTGAAAACTGTGTGTGTCTTGACTTCTAATGTAGTTTCTCAGGGTTTTCTTTCTAAAGAAAAGACAGGATCTGCTTTTTTAAAATTGTTTTTAAATTTTTAAGTACTTTAAAAATGCATAAAGCCTTTTTTTCCACTTTCTCAGTGCTTCATAGGATGTTAAAAGAAGGCCAAATTCCCAAGTTCTCCACATTTTCATATGAAAAACAACTACAGCTATCCACTGAGCCCTTAAGAAGGAAGTGTAAACATGCCAACGGTGTTTATGTGGGACCAGAGATAAATATAACCTACATTTCCTGACATTATATATATATAGATACATATATATATATACATACATATATATATATATGCCTTTATGAGAACAATCTAGATCTACAGTATTTGATCAGAAGGAGCAGCCCAAGGAAAATGTGAGTCTACCCATACTGTGTGAGCATGGCTGTAGCACAAGCTTCTTCCTGGCAAAAAGGGGCTGGAAGGGATCTCCCTCAGACCCCTGCAGCATGGCTCCTCTCTTCCCTGCCTGCTTCTCCTCCCCTTCCCCAGCCAGACAGCATTGCAGTCCCTGCCAACATGCAAGAAAATTACCTGTGATTTATCACACAATCAATGATTTTGTTGGCTTTTTTATTTTGGACATAGAAGCACGTTATACTGCTCTCCCACACTGAAATATAGGGGTAGCAAATCCGCCTGCTTGGGACTGTCTGTCTTTTTAGCCTCATAAAAAGCCTGAAAAATGAAAGCAGGAATAAAATCGTTAGTTTGTTGCTTTTTTGTTCCCCTCTATCCTTTACAAGCAGGAAGGAATTCTTAGCTATTCTGCAGAGCCAAAGCCTGCACCTTCAGGTTATTAAATTGGTGCCAGAGCTATTGAAGTCACCCACTTCAAGCATACAAAATGCCTCCACCTGGGAGCTGCTGTGGACCAGTCCCTCAAGTCCCTGCCACAGACACAGCCCGAGAAAGGTCCCTTTCTGCATGTGAGAATTGGCTGCTGCATTAACAATGATCTCTCTGCTTCCCCCTCTCCTAGTTGCTCCCCATTCTTCCCAGAGAGGCAGGTGGTAATGCTGCTTATTTCTATTAGAAAGTATTAAACCCTGCTCCCTTGTAATGCTGGGAGCTAAGCCCTTAGCAAAGAAATGTTTCTATGTTCCTTGTCAGTACCTTGTAGGATAAATTACTTTTGTGACTGATGAAAAGAGGGCCCTTAGCAAATCATATCATCAGAGAGCAGCTAATAACATAGAATAAAAAGAGTTATCTTTGTATATGGAATGTGAAAACACAGAAGTGAAGGATAAGTTTTCCTCAGTTATTTGAAAGGGTTTAATTAAACAGTAAGCAAACAAACAAAAATACCCAAGGCGAGGTAGAAAGCAAAGAGTGTGATGGTCTGGCAGAGCTCTGGGGTTGGTACCAGTGGAGGGGGGAAGAAGGCCTGGGGCATCACATCCCCATCCACTCTGTCTAGGCAGGCATCCCCACCACACTTCCACATGGAGCCCCAGGTGGCCACAATGGAAAAATGTGGGCTTGTTTCCTGCACCTGTGAGGGGAAGCTGCAGTAGAGTGGGTTAGCCTTAGGTCAACATTGCTGCTGGATTGTTT
This sequence comes from Buphagus erythrorhynchus, assembly GCA_013400855.1. Lineage (NCBI taxonomy): Eukaryota > Metazoa > Chordata > Aves > Passeriformes > Sturnidae > Buphagus > Buphagus erythrorhynchus. Next base: position 25,919 of record VZTT01026443.1, on the reverse strand, counting down.
CTCATCTCCAGTGAGCGTTCCTCACTGAAGAATTACTTAGATGACCAATTTCTGGCAGTCTAAGTTGTTATATGAGGTGAGTGATGACTTCAGTAAAAGCTGCAAGTATCTGAGCCATCAAATAATAATTTTTGACATCCCATTCCCAGTCTCCAAAGTTTCCCTTCAGAAAGCCCATATCTGGAGGAATCACTAAATCCCATCTCAATTTTACAAGTGGTCCCTGTGCTGAGGCTAATTAATGGACATCTTAAATGTCTAACCAGCTATTACAAATCATTTTAAATAGCTTTTGCAATAACGCTTCCATCAGACTCCTGCAGTCCTGCCGTTTGCCTGCAGACATGTTGGTGTTCCATCCATCACACAGCAGCCAGGTTTTACAGCCTGACACTGAGGAGATCCTGAGCAGCACTAAACCATCGCTGAAGTGCCACGAGTCTCTCCTGACCTCACAGGACCGCACGCTTCCCATCAGTGCCAGCCACATGCTGGCTGCTGGCTCACCTCTGAGCTGGGGCTGGCTGCTGCAACCTGCACATTTAGGGCAGTGCTAAGTGACCACTCTGGTATTTGTGAAAAGAATGTGATAGTTTTGATGGGAGGAAAAGAGAAAACTGACAGCTTCTCCTGCGTATGGACAGGCTCAGGCTTGCCCATGGCCAGTGCTATAATATGTCACAGATGCAGTTAGATTTTTTTTCCCCTATTGTTTTCCGAGCTGCAGCACAAGGTAACACTGAGAGAGACCAAGTCACTCTTGCAGCCTGGTGAGAATCAACTTCTTCATGCTTGGGCAGGAAAAACTCAATGCAACACATACTGTGAATGATAAAAGCTCCCTGTGTGCCATAGCTTGGGGATGCTCCAGCACCCAGAGCCATCTACCCAGGCTGTCATGAGATGGGGAGCATCAATTTGAATTTGTATGTGTAAATATGGGCTGCCTTTCCCTCTCCTCTGTAGTTTGGCAGGGCCATTTCCCATACCCAGCCATACACACATGCAAGGAAGGCCTCTTTTTAGGGACTTTCAGCTGTTGACGTGCAATAGGAAGAGAGGGATTGTGGAAAGATGACCAGGGTAAAAAAGATAATGGTATGGAAGTTGCTGTGGAAAATACAGCTGCTACTCTCTGGACGGAACATGGTCAGCATACCCAACCTTGGACACATAACACAGCGCAATCTAAGGGGGACTAAAGGGAGGGTGGAGTGGAGACACCACGGCCAGGCTCTGTTGAAGCCCTTGCAGAGGAGGGAACTCAGTAGTACTTTCCAGCTGATAAGCCTCACAGCAGCTGAAAACCAAGGGAGATAAAGGAGGATGTCCTGCTGTTGAATCAGCAGCCGTGGTGAAATCACTGCCCTTGGACTGGCAGATGTCCCCATCACACGGGTTCCAGCTTTCTTGGGGTGTTGGCAGACCAACCAAACACAAAGGCTTTGAGTTAATCTCCCCTTTTCACGTGACAGAGACTTACACACAGAGCCCATACTCCACCCAAGGGGGTTTTTTGCTCTTTGGAGACTCATGGTTCTCCAAGGGGCCATCCAATTCCTGTAGCATGCACCTAGCAAAGGACAAAAACTTACAAAAAATAGCCCCTGACTTGATACATCAGGTCCCAGAAGTTACTCTTGAATGAAGAAATGGAAGTTTGGTCCAATTGCAGACAAAATGTGGTACTTGGGACTAGGAAGTTGTTGGGTCTAAATTCACCCAGTTGCATATTTCTCCCCAGGGCCACCCTGGACCCATGTACTGGGACCTACTTGGGATGGGAAGGGGCCACCAGAAGCGCTGATCCAGCCTGACTTTAACCAGCACTCTCACAGTCCTCCTTTCCAGTCCAACACCATGGAACAGAAAGGCCACATCACCATTAAATCCCAGATTTAGGATCAAATTGACTTACTGTTCCTCAGGCACAACAAGCTTGTCTTTTGCAATGTGGGGTCCCAGCTCCAGGTAAGTTCTTGCTGTGATATCCCTGCCTGGCCGGCTCCTGCCTACCAGCTCCTTGGAGAGCAGCAACGAAACCACCCAGTGGAGATAAACCTGGGACTGCTGCATGGGACTGGTCACAGATTTTCATGCAGGAAAATCACTGTTTCGTTCAAAACCAAATTTCCTGCCTTAAGAGGAGTTGAAATGTCACTGAAAGGTAAGAACAAGACTCACAAATACATTTTGAAACACTGTTTCTTTTAAAAGCATTTATATTAAATGTCAATATAAGTGCAAAGTTTCTTACTGCATCTAAACAGCATTTCACTTAATATTAAACAGGCACGTGGGGAGAAGAACAACAAAATCCTTTGGTATTTGTTGTCACCCACTGAGGATTCCCACCTCTGACCCTTAGAGGTGGAAATGCTGTTCTAGATAGGGTTGAGCCCTGTTTGATGCCAGTGTGACTGCTAGTGGCAGAGGCAAACACAACTGATCAGCACTGAAATCACATATTGCCCATGCTTGGTTGGGGGCAGAGGTCTCAGGGAAAGATTCAAGTTGTCTTCCCTGGTGCAGGCACAGACCAAATATTGCCAGCCCTCACAGCAATGCTCTGTACATGGTCATAGGCACATCACAAATGGAAACAACCTCTGTGGTGGCTGTTCAGGAGGGTGGCAGTGAGCCAAGGCCCCAAGTGTGCAGAACCACAAAGCTCTGGCTACTGCTCTTTGACCCCTAAAATTCAGACTTCTCAGGACCATCTGCTCTGTTAGATAAGAAGCCACCTTCCTTTTCCCACTACTTCTGGGCAGCCCACTCCCACCTGAGCTGGCTCAAGTCATGAGTTTAGTTCTTTGCTCCTCAGTCCCCTTGTATGTGTGCTGGATCAGCTCCCAGGGGAAGCTATAGGGTTAGTGTGCTCCATGGGCATGAAGGGAAAGGGCACACATGGCATATTCCATGGTGAAAGGCTGGGTTACAAGAGATTCAGGATACTCTCCCACTTGGCCCCCCCCAGTTTAGCATTAACATCCATCACTCTGCATGGGCTCTCTTTGCAGGTGAAAGATCCAGAGAAAAGTCACCCACTTAGGTGGCCAGAAAGCAAAGAGGAGCTCCTCCTTCAGTCTAAAAACACTCAGCTCATGAGCCTGCTCTCCAATAATCAGTGTTGCAATACTTTTGGCAATCTCTTTCTCAGTGATATCACTCATGAGCCTGCTCTCCAATAATCAGTGTTGGAATACTTTTGGCAATTTCTTTCTCAGTGATATCACTCCTTACATTTAGTTATCTTCTACCTGCATGAAATACTGAAACACAAGAAATTAGTGCTCACAGCAAGCAGTCACATCAGCATTTCAGACCAACTTTTCCCTTACCAGGGTGGTAACAGTCACTTTGCAATAAAAACAAGGCTCCCTTCTTCAAGCTCACAATGCCCATCTGTACACTAGGTCCTTGTTAGCAGGCTTGCGTCAGCTGGCAGCATGTGATGGATCCCAGTCTGATCAGCAGAGTTATACACCAAATGCACAGTGCCTTGAAGCACATGGCTTCCATATTGCAGCTGAGGAACTTTGTGACCAACCAGCTTGTTTTGGCTCTCAGCTACAGACACCTAGGCTAGAGCAGAGAGGATGGCAAAGAGCAGCCTGGGCACAGGGACCAGGGGCAATCCAAGAGAGGGAACATAAGGTGTCTCCTGGGTTTCTGGGCTCCAGCTGATGGCAATACCCATGGCTTAGTGGCATGGTTGGCCACTACTGTAAGGAACTATTGTTTTTTCCTTTTGCTCTATTTAGAGGTCTTTATACCAAAGACCTGACTTGCTCCATATATTGGCTTGGTTTTAGGGCTCAGTGAGGATGAAAATGCACAAGAGTAGTAGAAAACAGCATTTGTGGACAGAGCTGGATCTACCTGCAGTCACCAGGATTTGCTTCAGCAGCACAGACTATTCCCCCTTTTCACATCCACATCACTTTGTCAATACCAAATATGCAGTTTGAGAAAAGGACTATTAAGTTTTGCTTGTAAAACACATGGCACAGCATAAGATTTTGCTGCAGGCATCACTGTTGTCCAAAAGCTGGCCAGGCATTCGCCTTATTTACAGGATCCAAAGGGCCAAAGGGCCAGACTCCTAGAGGAGGTTCCAAGTGACCAGGAAGCTCTAGTCACACGTCACTGCCCCATACCTGTCAGACAGAAGCCAAATTCCACAGGGAGGGAGAGCTTTTACTTTGATAGTTCATTCAAATGACATTGTGAAAGCCAGAGAATGCTAGCATTACAGGGGACAAACCACAAGCTCCTATGTGATGTGTTTTACACCACCAAGGGCCAGAAGAGCACCACAGGGTAATGAGAAACTCTGTAGATGAGTCTGTGAGTAACCAGGCAAGAATAGTCATCAAACACAGTAATACTTGTGTTTTCTGCTGCCAGCTCCCAAGCTCTCTTAGTAAAAGCCAACTTAGTTAAAATATGTTCTTGCATTACTGTCGTGGTTCACAGTTGTGGTTTCTTCCTTCTAATAAAACTGCAGAGAAAGAGACCATTCAGTCACACAAGACTGCTTGTCAGTAAAGAAAATACAAATTTACTTTTATTATAACCATGAAGAGGCATTAATTTAACAATTAGCTGTACATTCAGCACTCAGGTATATATCCGTGCCAAATAAACTCAATTCTCTTACTGCTAAAAAAAGAACACTTCTCAGCAAAACACAACCTGTGCTTACAGGATGTTTATTGTCTCTGTATTACAGTTATCTTGACAGACAAGCCTCGGGATACAGAATAAAGCTTTACTCTTGGACCAAAATAGGAGGCAACATTTTTATTTAAAAAAATTAAAAACAGCAAGTTTCTAGTCAGGTAATATAAAGCATCTTAAATTAATCTTTTCAAAGTATTTACACTATTTGTAAACGTAAATATCTGAAACTGTACATGTTTAAACAAATGTTCATTTAGCAAACAGGCTGTATAAACTGATTGCTCTTCTAATCCTTCCACCAGCTGTCTGGGTACTCTAAGAGAGAAAAAAGATCCCAAGCACAAGAGTGACTACTGCCATGGTTTACCCTTCACATCTCTTCTGTGCAATGTCTGTATTAAGTCAGTCATAACTCTGTACAGTGACCATGCATTCTTTCTGAAAAACTTTATAAAAAACAAATATACATATATTACAATGCACTGGACATTAATTTACAGCCTGTATTTCTACATAAGTAAAGGGAAAGGGCAAGTTTTTCTCCTTGTTAGTTCCTTTACTTAATTTTTAAGGAGTCATGTAAGGTCCTATGCGTACCATTCATGTATCTCAGCACCCCTGTCGTAACACTTCTTGTGGTAGCTTTCAATCCTACCATCTCACACTCCAGCCTTGTTATTTATAACAGGGAAATTATTAAATCAAAATACCACCAATGTGCAAGGAAATTTCTTCATATTCAAAAGTATAGAATGGGCTTTATAAATAAGTTAAAAATCTGTCACATCACCCACTACATTTTCATTTTGCAGTGCTGCACAATGAAGATTTTACACACTGAGACACCCTGAAGTGTTCATTCCATTAAGGGCCAGGAATTTGGCATCCAGCTTTGCACACTAATGTTCAATTAATGCTCACTCAACAGCACGCACTGTTTACCAGTTACAAGTAGTTATCCTCTCTTTACAATGCAGTTTTGACAGCCTTGCACATCGAGTTTCAGGCGTCCCCACACCCCCTGATTAGCACTTTCTCCATGGCACAAAGGCTGTTCAAGTTCCAGATCCTGTTCCCACTTTAAACAATGTGACACCACCATCATGGGAAAGGCAAAAAACCAACTCTGCCCTAAAATTAGGTAAAAAAAAAATCAGTAGCTGAAAAACTCAATGCTAAGCACTGCTGTAAAGCATCTGAAAACATGTGGTTCCCTCAGAATCAACAGAAATTATGTTGCACAGCTTTCTATTGCAAATCCCAAGGATCTGAGACTCTTCACATGGAGAAAGGCTAGAGTATGACACTTCAGGTCAGACCTCACAGCTCCCAGTCACAAGAGTGTAAGAAAGACAGCCCATCCAATGTTTCAATAAACACTTCACATGTGGGAAATTAAGTTTTCCCAAGCAAGAACCTCTGAATTATTTTCAAGCACGTGGTGGATTACCAGGATTTTCAGGGAAGTTAAAGAAAAACTCACAGCATGCCTGCTTAAGTCAAATTGTCATACCAATGTAGTCATCTCCCAAGTCTCACAAATATATATTGCTGCTCTCATTTGATTCCCTGCACTGTATTTCCAGCGTCATTTTGAAAGTGTGACTTTCCATTGGGTATATCAAGGGAAAGAAGAATGGTTTTTAAATTAAAAAAAACAAACAAGAAAGGTTTTCAATTTTGAAAATATCTGGAAAAGGCAGTATTTGAGCTTCCATAAGAGTGATCAGCAAAAGGGTTTTTGATTCATTTTCTTCTGCTCACTCCTCAAGCGAATGAACAGGAAGACCTTTACCAATCAACAAACATGTTCATTTTCGGTTTTTTCCCTAAAACAGGGTTAAGCAGCCTGGATAGTTTTGATGCAGACTGGACTGCAGAATGAGATCCTTCATTCACTTCAAGCAAATGTCTCTGCATTCTCTTCACTTCCTGGCATTTGACTGAAGCTTATTCCAAGCAACCTCTCTGTTGGGGCTACTTGGACATTGACAACAGTAAGTTCACCTGAAAGACAAAGACATTAGACAGAGCAGCCAAGTTTCAGAACTGATGTGTCATATTTTAACCTTTAAACAGGATTCCTAGGAAGCACATCAATCAGAAGACAGTTACAAAACAACAGACAAAATTTCCACTCAAATGCCTATTCACAGGCTTTTTAAAATTTAACTGTTGACCATGCTGACCACTCATTTCAGCAGTCACAAACTACTGTGATATATTTCCTAGGATAACTTCATGTGCTGTCAAGAAATTTCAAAAAACTGGCAAAAAATGTTACCATCCACCTCAAATATCTGAAACACATTTGGCATTCTTCACAGTACTTGTTTCCCATAGATTACAATATGGTTTCCCACACACTTCAGTTTGTAGGATAAGTGATCCTAAGGTTCATCAGATAAACAATTAGAGGAAGCCATCTCCTCTAGGATAATCCCATTTCCTTATGGTGCATCACTCCCCCTCAGTGCTCCAGGACAGTTATCACACACTCCTGTGGCCACATGCACTGCAGGCAACATCCTCTAATCCATAAACTAGATTACCTGTTTAAATACTGGCATCCTGCGATAATCAAGATTCTACCCACATTCCCATGACTACTAAGGTCAAAGCAATATTTTAAAAGCCTACTTGGTTTCTGACAGAGAATCCTAATATAGGGAATTCTTAACCCAAACTATCTTTCTGAGACTAAAGACCACGTAGGGTTATACTTCCATAAACATCTGCACATTTTCTCAATACAATTCACTTT
>VZTT01026442.1:32187-49198 GCA_013400855.1 Buphagus erythrorhynchus | reverse complement strand
ATTTATGATACCATCAGTTAATTTGGTCGTTTATTTTGGTGTTTCCCTAATTTTCTCATTTCTGAACAGAAACACAGCAGTTATTTTACTTTCTAGGTTTACATTTTGCACAGGTACTCAGTCACTTGTTAGGAGCTGTAAAACTTAGAGGGCATGATTATATGGGAATAATATACACCTGACCTGGTGTGGTATGTCAGAAGCAGTTTCAGGTTTTTGTGAGACAGTTATGCACAATATAAAATAAAATAAATATAAAATAAAAATCATTGTACCTCTGTGGATNACACATTTGTTTAGGAGCCTAACAAGGGGATGAAGTAGACTGGAATTTTGACCTATCTAAAGATGGGTCTGATTCAGTCTGTACTTGAGTAAAAAGTACCATAGAGGAGAAGACAGGACCTAAGATACTTAGCCTGAACACATACAACTTATGCTAAATATTTAATCGTACATATGAGAAAAAAAGATCCAGGTTCCTCTCAAAAAAACCCCCTTGGAAATACTGAAGACCTCAATATTATTTGCTGCCAGTCAGGACAGTTTTGAATAGCAGATAGTATTCAATTTTCATAAAGGGCTAATATTCTTATGTGATATAGATCAAATGACTCTGTCATCATTGTATACCTCCAATCAGGAAATTTCCTTTGTTGTCTTCTTCAGCTTCCCTATATTGATTAGAAGATTGTTTGGTGGTCTAATCACCCATAGCCATGATAATTTACTAACATGTCCCTAAAGAATGTAACTACAAGGGGAAAGTGACTACAAAAGTTTTAAGTTGCTGGTGCCATCTTGAAAAGAATGTCAGTACTTGCTCAGAAGTGTGCTTCGAGCCAGAAGCTCCATTCAACAACAGATGACCAGTATTTCTTTGACTAAGTAATTGGTTAAATAGCCGGAAGGACTTCACGGGCCACAACTGGACTGAGCATTTGGAAAACATAGCAGTGCACTGAAAAGCTTTTTAATCTTGCCGTGATATGAGTGACATTCTCAGAAACATCACTGAGGCAGATAAAAGCTAGAAGCAGAACACCTAACCTTTCTGCAGGAAAATCATGCCCATGGTGTCAGATCAACACTTAAAACACCAATATCTATTTAACAAAATACAAATGTGTGGTAATTTTCCATTTATAGCCATGTTATATGACAAATGGAAGGAGCCTCATTAGAATGATTTGTTGGCAGCTTCTGACTTCAGAACTCAATTCATTCAATCATAGTTTAAAGTGTCATCTACAAGAGTCTACACTGAACAAATTGGTAGAAATAATACAGTAATTACTTTGAAGGACTGAACAGCAATACCAGGATTTATGATATTGTCAAGGAGACTAGTCATTAGTAAGCTCATGAGTTGCTATCTAAAACAAATGAAATAAGCTTTTTTTGCATCCTGAATCTATTACTGATTATATCTTCTAAAGCTGCACTCCTGGCACCTCTGTATGCAGAAGTTCTGTGTACCAAAGCAAGAGAGATCTAATTGCACATGCAATAATATAATTTTCTGCCCATCAAGGGAAATAAGACCATACCAAGCCTAACTGAGCCAGAAAGATTACCAAGTGCTATTTACCATACCCTGACACAGAGCATTAAAAAAGTTAGACTCGCTAAGGCATGGATATTAATTCTTCTGTACTTTGACTCAATTGACTTCACAAAAATCACATCGGGAAATGTAGTTTTCGATTATATTTCCTTTGTCTGGATCAGTAAAATACTATTAGCCATTTGGGCTAAGATTGAAAGTATTGGAAAAATGGAAAATACTGCAAGAAAACATGCAGTGCCTTTCAAAATACTATATAACATCATCAACACAATAAGGAAGTTTAGACAGATTAGTAGGGAATAGTGAAAGGTAAACAATGCTGGCAAAAACAGAGATCTGAAATCAGCAGAAAATTCTAGTGAAACTTACTCAAGAGCTCACTTGTTTTTACACTCTTTTAAAACAAAACACTAATGAGACCAGTACCTAAATACATGTTTAACTACTGCAGAAGTGTTTATATATTTAAATTTAATCAGTGTATGAGAAAGTTCATATACATGAAAGAAATATCCTGCCATCTCTTTCATAGACATATAATAATTTTCTCAAAACTAACAAGCAGTTATCCCGTGCTAGAAATATAACACATGTGAAAATAATTAAATTATCATTGAAAAATTCAAAGTATTAGCAATCAAAAATTTCAAGTTGCTAAAATATTTATCTTTGTTTTCAAATCAAGTTATTTTTTTTAATTCTGTTCCTAACCACTACACCAGAAATATCACCACATCTATAGTGCCAGCAAAATGATGCAATTCCTATCATAGATCACTTTCTCTGGTTGCAGAACTGAGTTTCAAAATGCTGTAAACTAAATGCTTTCAACAAATTGCCAGATCAAATAAAATAGTTGATAGACATTGTATCAATAAATGGTTACAGATTTTGAAAATTTAAAAATTAACTATAGTTCTTAGATATCATTTAGTGTAAACTTTTAATTGCTGTATGTTCCACCAGCAGATTTCACTTTGAAAACAGATTTCTTCAAAACATTGATTTCACAGTGACAGTCAACAGTGTTGAATATTTTAATATATTCTGCCACTCATATTGAAAATATCTACAATTATTAAAACTAAGTTTCATGTTTGTGAACAATAAAATTCATACTCAGTCCCTTTTTCCAGTTCAGAAATTGATTCTGATTTCAGAGATCATATTCTGCCTTTTCTTATAGTTTTAAATGTAATTTGATCCCAGATATGATAATCCCTTTACAATTCCTTATACTAATCTGTTTCTCTTACTCTCCACAGAAAGAAAAAACCAACTGTTTAAAATATGCTTAACACTAAAGCTCTGTGGAAGATAAATATTCAGTTTTGTGGCAAGTCTTGAGGTTTTCCCTTTGCTTTTGATCCACATTAATTCGAGGCAATAATTTTTAATAGTGTCAAATGTGTGCTAAAATGTCTATAAAGAAGGGAGCTATCAAATCTTCCTTTATTTTTTCTCCCTATTTTCTTTGCTCTCCACTCTTTTTCCATTTTTTCAGATACATAAAGCTACCAGAAGGTTCAGGATTTTAAAAATTCATTTGTGTAAATTCTACTGAAGTCATTGTATTTCTGTGAAATATCACATTAAATAAACCTGCTTTTCAAAACAATTTCACTTTAACAGAAGGATGTCAGTTATCTCTTCTTATTATTATGTATGTCATCTGAGAGAAAAGCATTATGGCTTATTGCAAGAGAGCATTATGGCAAAAATGTGGGGTGCACAAAAATTCCAGAGTAAAGAGCTCTCCATTAGTATGTTTGCTCTAATGCCTTTCACAATGCTTTACTCAGGACCATGTGCAGCTCTGCAGTGACAAAAAATGTCTGAGTCATCATTCAGCTGCTGTCTAGAAACTTTTGCAAAATAGCATCTGTTTACACAAGCAGACATTTCTAATACATCTGTAGATCTGGCACGTGGCAGTGATTGCTCTGCAGTCGGGGTCCCCTCTCTGCAAGCACTACATCTGCCAGACCAAGTGCAAATAAAAATAAGTCAGATTTGGCTACAGAAACTTCCTGAACTTTCCAAACACTACTAACTCTCTAACATGATCTTCAGATGGCAAATGTTAAGAAAACTCTTCTCAGACATTAAATTCCAAGCTCCAAACCAGGGATATTCATAATTTTTACCTGAGCCAACAGAGCTTCCTAAGTCTTACGCACAAAATGGAACCCATATATTCAAAATTCTACATTATCTAAAAGCATAATACAATGTAGGTCTTATTCTTGAACCACACAACACAGATACATATATGCTTTACACTGTCATTTGGTCTGTTAAGCATGATGTTGAACAAAGAATAAACATCTCTGGACTAAAAGAATTAATTAATCTCCTGTTAACTTCCCAACATTTTGAGAGCTAGACTTCAGCTTTTCTGAATCCATTTCTTGTCTTCTGCCCTTTTAATTGGGAAAGTGACTCTTAATTTGCAGACTTAACATTCCATGTTCCAGCTTCTCTTTTCTTCAGTCATCTTTCTTTCTTTAGCCTGAAATCTTACCTCTAGACATGGTAGGTACAGGCACACTAAACTACTGCCCCTTGCTCTAAATATTGGCTGCTATCTGGTCTTCCTTTTGACTGCCATATTTACTTGTCTCCATTGGTTTTGATGTTTGCTCATTTATACTGCAAGAACAGCTTCTGTCCTGACATGAAACTTCATGCACACCTCATTTCTGAGCCTGATCATGCACTTCTCTCATTCCTAATTTGGTCATAATACCAGTAAAAGAACAGAAATTATTACCTTGCACTAGGATATTGTTCTAAGTAATCTTTCTCCCTAATGATTGAGACTTCATGGTGGTAAACAATGCTTCCACTTTCCTCTTTTCTTTAAATAGTATAATCATTTTTGAAGATCTCAAAAAAAAGCTATAACTACAAATTAGCTCAGAGATTTCAGTGCTAGCTCTTGGAATTTTCTTAATACTCAGACTGCGTTATGTTATTTCAATGATTACAACAAGGGATGTATATTACATTCATCTCTCTCCTTCTGCACTAGAAATCATGCTCTGTCTCATGATTACCAGTTTAAAAGTTAGATTGCAAAATTCTGTTTATTTTCCAGCTAAACATGTATTTAAATATTGCATGAACCTGGCCCCTTTCCTGCACATATTTTATTAAAGCCATCTATGAAGTAATTATTGAACATGCTAAAAATGGCTTTTGAGAGTAGAATAATGTGAGTTTTGTCCAGTTTTGATTCACACACTGAGCTTTGACTAAATACTACATTCCAAGAACTCACTCTCTTGTGAAATGGAGACTGAACAATTTCAGAAACATAATTTCTGAGAAATGTGGGAATCTAGGTCAAGGACTGATTGTAGCAGAATTTGCTAACATAAAGGAGTATGTTTTTCCTAAATAAAAAATGTGATTTCAAGCACCAATGAAGACAAAATAATGAAGAAATCACAAGCAAAACAATTCCATTTCAGAATAAAAACATTCCATGTAAAATTCAAACTATATTGCCTCTATAATTTCTTTTTACAGAAATAAAAGTCTTTGTTTCATTGAGATTTGTAATCTAGTGACATTCCGACAGAGATGTTGCATATTTCTGATTAATTTCCCAACATTTGTATTTTTTTGGGCAATTTAGGATGCATATTTTTATACAATTTGAACTTCTTGCATGCATTTGTATGAATATGAGGCATTTTTTAAAGCATAAATGATAAATAATTCTCCTCAGGAGGAGCATGGCCTAATTTTGGGTTCTTTATGATTATTCATACATTTTCTAAAAAATAAAATTCATACCTCTAGCAATAAGATGCTAAATGGTTCTGAATTCACATACCAATGGATAAAAGTATTTAAAATCCTACGGATATCTACTGCTGGCTACATGCAACCCAGACACTGACTGTTAAAAAGTGATTAGAAAGTAATATAACTATCACATATATTCACAGCTTGAGATCTGTAACATGTAAAGAATGATCATTCTTAAAGGGGCCATGCTTGTCAATGCTGAGTTTAATTAATGCCCTAAGGAAAGAGAAAAAAAAGAGGAGCAAAAGTACTGTGGCTGAATTTATTCTGAATTTGTAGTGATGTTAAACATTGCATGCCAGGTTTAATGGCATGTATTCATCTAGCTAACACTAGAACAAATAGTGTTGTCTGCCTTCAGGAGATGAGGATTTTGAAGTGAATTTGAGAGTTCAGAATAGATTTCTGTTTTATTTTTTCTATTAATATGTGCTAGGCATGCCACCACAATAATCCAAGCTGCTCCTTGTATGCAGGACAATTTCACACACAGGATATATAGAATTCTTGTTTTTCTGTAGTGATGTCTTTAGGTTTGTGAGGAGAAGGATGCCATGCAGCAGCAATCTGTACAAATCATACTAATAATTTATGTTGAGACTGACACCTTTTTACTCCTTACTGCTACTGGTATGTGTGAGAAGATGGAATTATTTGTGGTATGAAGATATTACATGCAACAGATGCATTTAGAAAGAGAAAATACCTAAGTGAATTAAAATCAAAGACTGAAATATCCCCCAAAAAAGGAATCTTATATCATAGGAGGAGATTTAAACATCACTACAGAGGTTAAAAATTTTGGGAAAAAAATGCTACTATACTATGAAACAGTGCCTTGGTACATCAGAAAACACCTTTTTACACATGCCACAAGAATATTACCCACTGCATGAGTCCCAGGTCAGGCTCTGTTTGGACTGAAAGTTGTACCTGAAGGAACACAAGATCAGGACAGGAACAGGGTTAGATCCTGCCTACCCAGCTGTGGCTGCTGTGTGGTAAACCAACAGAGAAGAATCCCCAGCTAAAACTGTCAGGCTTAGTTGTAAGCCAGTCCTCAAGCAGTAGGCACTTTAGGAGAAACAGTCTAGACAAATGTCAATGAAATAAACCCAAGAGATCAGGAAACACAGTGTCCCTTACAGCTGCTTCTGTCCTGAGCACAAAGGAAGTGGCTAGGAAGGATGGACTTCTTTGCTTGTTATTTTTTCAAAGCTCAACTACTAACTAAGACTTTAAGAGAACATGAATAACAAAGGCCTTTTTGTCTGAGTGAGAGCTTATTTCATTGAAATAGAAATCTGGGAAAACATAAAATACGTATTTCTGTTTGCATCAGTGAAAATTTCCATGCTGTCAGTACAGAGATATTAACTCAATTTGCACATACAAAAAGAGTAGCATACACTAAATGTCAGAGTGATGTGTTATGTTAATTAATCTTTATCATTTAAGTGTGAACGATGAAAATATATGAAAACCTGCAGATGGGAAAGCTCCAGGGGCAAAACAATGCAAGGGGATGAGCACACCCCAAGGAGATCCCACCTGACTTGGATCAGGGCACAAAGGCGCCGAGGCTTGTCCAGCTCTGCCCAGCACCTCAGCCATGGTGCTGGCCACAGGGCAGGGCTCTGCCCTTCCCACCTAAATTTTTGCTACAATTTTGTCATCTGTCAACCTAAACCGCAGCAAGTCCCTGGCCCTACACAACCCCAGGCTAGGCCCTGTGCTGCCAGCTCTGGTTCTGGGGAGGCCTGCACTGACTGTGCTTCCCTGCAGCCACCCAGGAGAGGGTCCTGTCCCTCCCAGCAGGGCAGCCTGGGGCAGGCACAGCTCCCGGGGAGCAGCCAGGCCCATGGAGGGCAGGGCAGTGGGGACAGGGATGGCCCGAGGCCAAAGGCAAGGTGGCAGGAGCCATTGCAGTCTTGGGGATCCTCACTCCGTGGCCATCAGCTGGACAGTGCTGCTCACACAGGCTCCAGGCCTTGAGAGGAGGGACACAAGATGTGATACAAATGACAGCACTGTGGACACCAAGGTGTGAGGTGGGAAGCCCTTCAAGCACCTTGTGGGAAATGTCCCTCCTCAGCTGACACCCTCATGGATGACTGGCCAAAATACTCACTTAGGCACCCAGCAGAGCAGTGGGCACCTCTTCCTGCCAACATATAGATCTTCCTCTGAGTCTGTGGGCAGCTCTTGGCAGCTCAGCATGGAGCAAGCCTTGGCGGCTTGAATGAGGTGTGTGGTTTTCACCAGCTGCAGTGGCTGATCTTATTTTCAGGTTGCCTTCCTCATCCATGTTTGTAGGCAGCAAGCCAAGGAGATTTGTCTTTTATTTGTAGTTTTAAAATGGTTGCATCTGAGCACCATTTAGTCTTAAATGCTGCAGTGTTGGTCTTGGTCCTTCTGTTTGGGTACATTACAACAATTGTAGGTAAGTTTGTTTTCCATCTTGAGATTTTATTTACACAGCTAAAGGAAGTTCACTCATTCAGATTCTTCTAAAGTAGTTTCAGATTTCTGCTCCAGGAGTAACACAAGGATAGCATGTGATAATGCTCAGCTTCAGGCAAATTCTCTGAGTCAGAGCATCAGATAAAATACCTGTGTGTCTTCACCGAGGCTCCCTCCCACAGCCTGCACTGAGCTCCCTGTTAGTGCAGATTTGCTTGTTGTCTTCATAAGCTGCACTTGTATCTTGGCTGCAGTATAAAAATATCCTCCAAATCTGCTTTCAGAAACCATCTGCTTCCTGCAGTGGAGAAGTTGTACTTGGGCCCAAGATTCTTGAGAGAAGCTATTTTCACTCTGTGATGACTACTTCAGTTTACAGGCGCTGTAGCCATCTTGCCCTTATCAAAAAAGGTAGATTTTTGTCCAATTACTCATTCATCAAGAAGGCATACCCATAGACCCTGACATCTGTGTTGTGGCAGAGAGTCATTTGATTCATTCAAACTGTAAAGCTGATGGTCACTCGAAAGAATCGAAGAATGCTCTTTGTGGCAGGAGGAAAAGGATTCCAGACTATGTCACTTCAATATACTTGAAGCCTGAATCATCGTAGGGCTTGTATACTGACAATTAAATCTGATATCATTAATTTATATTGGCCACCTAGATCTAGAAGTTTCCCCCATATATCAATAACAAAACAATGTCTGTGTAGCACCTGAAGAAAGGGAGACTTATCACTGTAAGAAGGAAAAAAATGTTTTGACAGACACTTAGAAAATAGAGCAGATATCTACATTTAATTTCTGAAAATCTCAGCTATGATGTCACCTTCAAACTATTGTAACATAGTAGCAATAACATATGCAAGCATGAAGTACCACCAAACCTTTTCTATAATCATATTAAATATTTTCTGAATTAAATATTGTTCTGTTCTAGAAATTAATAACTTCTCAGCATTTTTTGGAGGAAAGTTTCCTCCTTTATTCATCGGGGTACATACTATCTTGCATAGAGATACTGCATCAGGAAATGACAAAACCTCACTGAAGTCCTGCTTTTTCTTTTTCAGTAAGGCTTAATAGAAGCAGCAGAAAGAAAAAGAACATAATAGAAACAGTATATATTTTCTCTGTGGGGCCTGCAAAAAGTAATGTAATGCTTGAAATTTTATAGATTTTTTTTAAACTCCTTATGAAAAAGCAGTACGACATATGTCATATTCTACTTAGTCTAAGAAAATTATAAATACTTTTCTTAAGAGACCATTTTATTTCTAGGAGTTTTTCTGCAATTCCTAATGCAGCACTGACTGACCGTTCATGAGAAGAAGGAAACCACTCCAAATCTGCAGAATCTTTTTCCCTATGCAGCCACTGTGTTCTCTAGGCTAAAAAAGAAATAGGACAAGCACCTATACCACTGAGACTCAGAGTCAGGCTCTGTGACTCAAAATCGTTATTAGGAAGCGTAGGCTAATAGCACTTCCTAGAGACCTTAGGAGGTGAGCTAGGATTTGTACAATAGCTGTGTATCAGTAATGGACCCTATTCACCCTCTGTCATACTAACCAGTATCTCAAAAGAGCAATATAGTGATTGTGGGTTATATGTGTAGCCTTTAAAATCCTACATTTTTTCCTTTTCTGCATTCTTCTGAGGCATAAATGTCACTTTCTTGACGTTTCAGTGACTTTCAGGGCCAAAAATACAGGAATATGAGATGGCATAACACAACTAAGTATGGTACAATAGATATCTATGCTGCAAAACTCTGGGTTTTGAAATAAAAACAGTTTAATAATTGAAATATTTTTCTTTAAAAATCCAAAGGAAAACAATCTCATTTTCAGTGCACAAAAATTTTCTTTACAAAAAGAAAAAAAAAATCAGAAAATAATTTTTAAATGATGAAATAGTATTTAGCTTTGACCATCTAATAATAAAGTTCATTAGAAGGGTAAATGATGATTTAATGGATTGATTTAAGTTCTGCTGTCATTTTTAAAATCTTCTTTTTTATAAACAGAGAGGTTATAAATATGTGTTGTTGTCACTGGTAGGTTTTATGAATGTGAAACTACGTTCTTACATGCTAATATCTTACTAACCTGTTAAGAGAAAGTATATCTTCAACAGATGAGAGAAATTTCTGAGAATTCTAGGATAAAAGACAGGATCCAGTATTTGCAGTCTCATTAGAAAAAAGCCGTTTAAGTGACTCTTCTGAAACAAGATCACTCAGAAAGGGAACATACAGGGCAGAAATTATTTTTTATTAACTTCTATGTTTTTCCTTTTTTCACTGTTTCTGCTGTAAAAATGTCAATGTAGTTGATTTCTGGAAAAGGGGCGATTTGACTGATTAAACCAGGATGCTGCACTTTAAATATTCAACTGGTTACCATGGCAACAGTTTTACTTTGACACACAGCTTATCTTGTTTTAAGGAGTGCAGCCTGTTGTTATGGCAATTTGGAACACCACTATTTTTTTTCCCCACACACAGAAAATAAAACAGTAGTTGAAACGGGTGCAATAATTAAAAATCTAAGCTTATATTAGTATCTTGTAGAATGCTGTAATTTATCAAATTTAACAAATGAAACTTGACCAGACAGAGAAAGGAAGAAGCAAAGTTCATGAAGGTATAAGGATAAAGGATTATAATTTTTACCCCTCAAAGGGAAATTTTTAATGATTAAAATTCACTGTTTTCATGAAGAAGCAGATTATTTTGTCTTGCTGATTTCTTCAGAAGCAAAATCTAAATAAATGGATACAGAAGAACCAATACAAATTACCCCCCCAAAGCTCTTAGCATTGCAAGCAGAATTAATATTCTAACTGAAATTTCATACACAGTAATACTCAATGATCAGAGTTCTGACCTAAAATAAACATTTTCCAAAAAAGAAACATTTTTTAAGAACCTAAATGTACACACTACTGATACATGCACTTTACATTACATGCTAAGTAATCATGCACAAGCCTGCATTTTTGAAATAAGAATGAAACCTATATGCCTTTTGCTACAGGCATATTGAATGAGTCCCTACTCTTTAATCTTCAGAAAAACTCAGTTCATGTTTAAACAAGAATTGGGATGGTCCTGTGAGTAGAGGATAGAGCTAAAGGGACATCCAGCCATCCAGAAAAAAATAACAAAACAAGAAAATCAGGAAGAAACTTTGATCAAGTTGTCCAGTCTCTAAAGAAATAATAGAAAAGGTTTTTCACTAAGCAAGTTTAGTTATGATTTACCTGATGCACTTAAATTTTGAAAGTGTAGTGGGATTTTCTTTAGTAATTTTAAAGTTATAATACATATGGATATTCCAATATTTACAAGATTTGTACTGGGGTAGTTGCTGGAGGTTCTCAACATCCCTATCACTATTTCATTTTTTACTATGAAAAAGAAGTGATTTAGTATATAAGATTAATCAAATTAACTTTGAGTTTCATCTTCTGTTTTGTCTATAAATAAGCAAACAAACTTTCATAGGTGTGATATCTCCAAAGATTTTTACAAACAATATTCTACACAAAAAAATAAAAAGATAGAAATTATGTACATCAGTAATTCATTTCCTGAATATCCATTCTGGGGGAAAAAGCATGAAAAAATGGATTTTATATGAAATCTGAATGTTGTGCTTCAGGTCTCTCTCTTTGTCTGTGCAATGGCATCAAAGCTGCTTTGAGTTTTCAATTAGTTTCTTTAAAATACTGTTACTGTCTTGCTGTATTGTTTTATCTCCTTTCTTCTATGCCTTTTTTTCCCCTCTGATAATTATCAAGTTTAAAAACTATTAGTCCCAGTCTTGTCTCCCTTCCTGGTGTCTATGGATTTCTTTCTGAGCTTGTATCTGTGAGAGCTTCATTCCCTCCAGCTTTTTGCCTCCTTATTCCGATTTCTCAGTTTTTTCAATCTTACTCATGATACATGAGGACAGATGTGATTTCAGACATTCCTTTCTCTTCCTTTAGGAAAGCTCTACTGCTGCTTTTGTTATGGAGACCATGAATTTGAAAAGTCTTTTCCTGTGCTTCATATATCCACGGAAAGAATAGAGGAAAAAAACACTCTGAAGCAGTACAACATTAAGCCGGATGCAGCTCACAATATAAAATACTTATGGCTGGCAATGAGAAGGGTAGCAGAGGCAGCTAAATGTCTTTTGACTCCTATTTTATGGGTGACTGCATGAGGGGCAGATGTTTTCCATTTTGCCGAAGGCAACTCAAATCTGTGAGCTGGCGGTGAACCCGTATACGAAAGAATAAAACAGTGATCAGCTCATACAAGATATCAACTCTAAGTATTTGTTGGTTTTTAGCAATGTCCAGTATTAGCTACTAGTTCCTTCTACAGCCTGGGAAGAAGAGCGTTGCTATTTATCACTCTGTTCAGGTAGACAGAAGCCCAGACTCAGTGGTGAGGCAGCTGCAGAGATTCCTTTGAGTAGCTGGTACGTGACTTGCCCAGGGCCTTGCAGAGGAGCAGCGGCAAAGGGTGGGACTGTCAGCCAGGAGCTGCCTGGGCTCTACCCACCAGCAGGCCCCCAGGTGACAAGCTCTTGGAGACACCGTTTTCCTGTCCTTCCCATCAGTGGAAATTCAACTTATAAGAGCTGATTTGAATTATAGACGTGCAGCACCTTCCAATAGTTATGTGAGCAGATGGGAATGCAGTTTATATTGAACATCTGAGAATTTCATCTTATCATTAAATGTATTAAACAACAGTTTCTCCATTTCAGATTGTTTCTTTAAGCTACTTGGGTGTCAGCCTTGTGCATTCCTAATTGGAAGATTTCAGCAATATGACTATTCTCTCTGAAATTAGATTTGCTTACTGCTTATGTTTCTTGATTGCTATCAGTGCCTTTCCACTTCTGTTTCCTAGCTTTTTAATCCTGTTCTTTTCTCTTTTCATGCTCTGTATTTTCTGTATTTCTTTCTTTTTCAATTCCCACCCCCCAAAAAAGGGAACTTAACAGCCCACAGATGAGATTATTAAAATGCCATTTAGTAAGATAGTAATAGGAGATTAACATGTGATAACAGAGAATAAATTACGCTTTCTCATTAGTTCAATAAACAGTCAATTTCTGCTAAATCTGAGAATAATCTCTACCCAGTCTATATATATGATTTCTCTGTACATTCATTAGTTGTATCAGTAGATTTAAATCAGTAGATTTAATTTATATCTTCAAAATTTTTCCCATTTAGCTTTTACAAGGACATATATTCAAACAGTATCTGTGCTATTTGCTCAAGCTAAGCAAAAAAAAAGAAGAAAAAAAAAGCAGGAGCTTTGTAGTAGAAAAAGCTATTCTTTAGCTCTAAATCTTTCTTATGCCCACATCTTTAGATTGCTGCAACTGGCTACAACTTTCCAGCTATAGATTATTGTTAACATTATCACACTCTCTAACACTGTCACAAATGCTCACCTTGCTATTACATATGGATGCCCCCCGCAATTTCACTAAATAAAATCCAATTGTAGAAGGAATGCTGGTGAACAAGATAGAGAGATACAGAAAATTGAAATGGCATGTGAAAATTTTGCTTCATCTTTTCTACTCAGGACAGTCCAACTCCTCAGTTTGTTCTCATTACCTCCTTTGATAGAAGTATTTGATGGTTTGCTGCTGCACACATTATCACATATGGATCTGGCAGCAGTTTGCAGTTGGTTTATGAAGAATCATTTCCAGAAGGAGAGAAAAAAGCAAACCTGTGCAGACTTAGGTTGGACACCATAGGAGTTTGGTCCTAAGTCTCACTTTTGTAGTTTACTGTGTGGGCATGGAAAAGTAAATTTGACGAAATCATGGAACTGTCAAGTTTCTTTTTCAAGGACAGGAGTAACATTGCTGTTACTCACTCTGAGTCAGCAATAATTGCAGTGAGACTTGGGATCAATCTAGAAAAGATAGTTTATATAATAGTTTCACTTGTTTCCAATAGTTTCCAATAATAGTTTCACTTGTTTATTGAGCAGACTATTTTTTTTAATAACAGGACATTAGAGATTGTTCAGCTTGCAAACAATATGTGGGCCAGAACTAGTGAAGTAAGCAGGAACAGCTTTTAACTACATTAGAAACCTGCAATGTCAGCTCAACATTATGCGGAAATCTTTGGAACAACAGTGCAATGTGCCTGCAGCTTCATCTGTACCTATACTGTAGAACAGAGTGATTCTCTGGGGCCATTTGACTTCTGTGTTTCTGGTGCTAACATAATGTTTCTTCTTATTGATTTCTACTCCCCTCCTTCCCAGTATCCCTTAGCACAACTTCCTAATATCATCCAAATAATGCTAATATCTTTACTCTGTCATTCTGAGTTTCCTTCATGCTTCATAATCATCTGCAGGATGTGGTAGGAAAGGTTGCAGAGCTGCTAGCCTATGGGATTCTGTGTGAATGGAGACTTAAAGGGATGCCAAAGCACCCAAAAAGCATGAAAATAAGAGTCTTCCTTTCCCTGAAGAAATCAAGGTTTGGAAATTTTGCAGCCTGGAAGGAGTTACACAAAATTAGCTTGGTAAAGTTGGTAGATGTGGTTCAGAAAGGAGAAAATAAAAGACAAAAATAATTTTGAAATTGCAGTTTCCTTTTATTGAATTTGATATGTTAGCATTCAGAGTTTTATCAAAAAATAAACACTTGACCAAATCCATCATAAGGGGAACTGACTTCACAAGAAGGCCCTCCTTGAAAAAACTAAGTCAGTTGCCAGCGGGCAACTTGATAATATTGATAGTAATGAAAATTCATGGAAAGACAAAGAGGACAAACTCAAGAATAGAAGTGCTATCCTATCCATTACTGGCCAACAGTGACTGTCCTCCATTCTCTCTCTGTTTACTTGAGCATGTACACCAGTTTGGGGTTTGGGAGTTGCTTGTGTTTTGGCACTTTTTTTCCTCCCCATTAGAGCCAAAATGGAAGAGACTTGATGAAAGCAGCTGGTCTTCTGCAAACTATGGAAGCATAAATTTAGATGTAATTTATATATTTAAAGGTTTAACAGAGTTAGAAAATGAGAATGCGTAATCAAAAGATATTTTTCTTACATAACCTCAGGTGTACTTTTTTCTTTGTCAGCAAAGTTTGAGGAAGGAAAGAGACTGATAAAATTCAATTCAATCCTATAAAAAAGTGGAGAGAATTTACTCTGTTCAAGGATGAGAAAGTTTGTGAAGCCACACTGACAAGACACCAGTGCCTGGCATGCTAAACTAAAGTTGTACATAGCCTTTGGCCTCAAAGTTTATCTCCCTTTGCCATCTGCATGTGTTTCAATGCACCAAACTACAGTCCATTTAAACTTAGTATTGTCCACCTCTGAAAAGAATACTGGGTTTGCACGGCCTGGTTTTTGGTAGCAGGGGGGCCACAGAGGTGGCTCAGTGAGAAACTGCCAGAAGCTTCCCCTATGTCTGACAGAGCCAATCCCTGGTGGCTCCAGGACAGACCTGCCACCATCCAAGGCTGGGCCAGTTAGAAATGGTAGTTACATGTCTGTGATAATACATTTAAGAAGGCAAAAATCAGCTGTAACTGCAGCCAGAGAAGAGTGAGAATATGGGAGAGGAACAACTCTGCAGACACCAAGGTCAGTGAAGAAAGAGAGGGAGACAGTGCTCCAGGTTCTGGAGCTGAGAAGGAGGGGGGGGTGGGGTGAAGATTTTTTTTTAAGGTNGAAGAAGGGAGTGATAGAGTGGCTTTGGTGAGTGTCTGGCTGGATGCCAGGGTCAGCCCACTATGATACCACTGTCCAAGGAGTTTAATTATGTAATAGTTATAAGAATACAGAATTTAGCGCATTAAATACAAAGCAAATCTAGACAATGCAAGCTTGAAGCACCAGGAAAAATTAGTGGATGAGAGATATAGACTATGCTGAAAT
Source organism: Buphagus erythrorhynchus (assembly GCA_013400855.1). Lineage (NCBI taxonomy): Eukaryota > Metazoa > Chordata > Aves > Passeriformes > Sturnidae > Buphagus > Buphagus erythrorhynchus. The sequence continues at coordinate 33,406 of VZTT01026442.1, read as the reverse complement.
TCTTTATTTCAGCGTAGGGGAGGGGAGGGGAAATAAATAAATGTTGTTAAAAGGATTTTAAAATACTGCAAATAGTTTTGTTTTCTCTCTGCTGTCTCAATCATGTTTTGAAACAAATGAAAGAAATTCAATAAAGTTGATTCAAGTTTAAGTAGGATATATCTGGGAGTTCTTAAATTATTATTGGTTCCAAGCAATGGAGATATCTCCTTTAACAAATTTAAAACTGAACATAATGAGTTAGTCAAAAGTTGGGCTAAGAACACACAAAAGGGTTATCTCTAGGTTTTGTCAGATTTGTGTTCTCTTGCAATATTTAAAATCATTCTGGTGTGAGTAGAGCAAGAAAAATGCTCTGTACCTGAGAGTTTCTCTTGGACATACCCTTAGAATGGATGATAGACATCTCATTGTCTTCCACAAATTTCAGTATTAGGATGTGCAAATACAAATTAATTGAAATTCATATGAATGATTCATATTGCTTTCAGAAAGAATGGAAGCACAGCTACAACATAGGCTTCTGTCTGTCTGTTACCTAACTTAATCAAATAATTTAAGTATATCAGGTCCCTAAAATTGTCCTGACCAGATTAGTTCTTTTGGAAGAAAACAATCAGAGTTAGAATGAAAAATACAGTTCTCCCATAACCAGAACATTAGCATTAAAAATCAGAAACTCTGGTTACTGAATCAAATATGTAATTTATCCCAGCCAGAATATAAAAGAAACACATTAGAACAAATATTGCAACTTAAGTTGCTTTGCTATGCTTATTTCACACCCTTGTACCTATAACTTTGGACTGGTAAAGGGTTTCTGGAAGAATAAAGTGGTAGTGATAATAATTTAAAAATGGCTTTCAACTCAAGATAAGATATTCATTACTTTCTATTAGTTTAAAAAAGTGAGAGACCTCTTTCTGCTGTGTTTTTCAGAATTTTTCTCAAAGAATTTTTTGGACATTTTTTCACCAAATTTCAAATCCATGTGTACACTAATGACATCTGTTTACCATGAGATATATTTATTACATTTGCATATGTCAAAAAACTGGAATGAGTAAATATCCTAATCTAATGTGTTCATATATTTGATTGAAATGGATTTCCTGAAAGTTTTCTTCAGGAAATCAGCTAACACTGAGGTTTTTCTTCTAAATCACTAGCGAAGGATTCCAGCAAAAAAGAATTCAGATGCCCACATAAAAGCTAATAC
>VZTT01026442.1:13857-30482 GCA_013400855.1 Buphagus erythrorhynchus | reverse complement strand
TAAATCACTAGCGAAGGATTCCAGCAAAAAAGAATTCAGATGCCCAAATAAAAGTTAATAAGAAAGAGTCATGGCTGTCAAAGTCTTTGGGAACAGTCTCAAATGGTAGCCCACATACTGCCCTTTTGGTTAGACTTCTTCCAGCCATAGAATATAGTATTTAAAGTATTTTTTTTCATTTAAAACCCACTTCCAATGAACTGCATTTCATCTTTTCACTGATGTCTATGAATGCACTGTATTAGTCATATATTTTTATGTTTTGTTTTTAAAGCTAGGTTTAATTCATTCTCATCTCCTCGGAAAAAAAACCTGTACAGTTTATACTGAGGTTGCTACTTTAAATATTCTGGAGGGTATAAGCGTGCCCTTTTTCTGAGAGTGCCTGCATAGTGTTAATCATAGTTAATTCACTTAACAGTAACATGAACAGTCAAGTGTGTTTTCTTCTCCAAAAATTGCACCATAGTCCCATTATTAATTAATTCAGTATTATCTGGTAATAGCTGTCAGTTCCTTGACTGTACATCATGTCACCTACTCTGGATTAGAATAATATAGTAATCTGTAATGAAAGCCATATCTAACAGAAAGAAAATGTGCTTGGCTTTTTGTTTTTCATATTCAGAGTATTTTGAAGAATCCTCTGCCAAACTATGATCTTCAAAAGAATTCAGAAAGTTTTTTGCTCAGAGAGTCAGAGAGTCTTTTGTTCCACAACAAAATTTATCTGCTTGTTCTAATTCCTCTGGATTTTTGTGGTTTCAGGCCTCAAACCACAGGTTTCAGCCTGTGGTTCTTCCTGTTTGAAGCTCAGGCAACTAACATCACTTGATGCATCCCCTTCAATCATAGGCACTTATCACTAATTGCACTGTCAGAAGTTTAATAAACAAGCTAGAAAAAGTCTCACAATAAAGAGCTTCCAGGTAACTCAGCAGAGAATAACCACAGCTGTAATTACAGCTAGAGAGAGATCACAAAAGGGTAAGGTGGCCTCCTGCAGCCATTGACACATGTTAAATTATAAACAGATGCTATACTATTCCTTCAAATTTTATTTTAATGGTCAAACTAATACTCCATCCATCCTGCAAGCAATAGTTTTCCCCCAGTGGAGATTATAGTCTCCTAAAGAATTCAGTTTCTTCCAAAATTAAAGCCCCATTCCACCACTCAAATTCAGACTGGACAGAGCAGTCAAAAATATACAAAGGCAGAACAATTGCTGTTTTAAAGATAGTGTTGAATAAACTAAAGATACACGATAAAACCCAAACACCCACACACAATCAAAGCCTGACTGTGCTTGACCTCTATTTCCCCATCCTAAACCAACTAGCATCTCTTTTGAGATAAAAGGAACACTGGGAATGGGATAACAGGAACACTGGCAGATCACATGCCAGAAGCCTGGTGTTGATCTGTGACAGCAGCTGGAGGAAGGAACCTGCCTGACATCTTTTTCTCCTCTGAATCCCCAGACAAACCTTCTGGGAGCCAGACTGTGGCCTGGGGCTGTGAGGAGCCAGAACAAGCTGTCCTCTTTCTGAGAGTGGAAAAGGTGAACTGCTCCGATCGTTGTGGGGGGAAATAATAAAATCTTGCTCTTGACATTCACTTTGATGAATTCTTTTGTATAACAACATTTGAATTTTAAGAAGAACTTTTCTAATTTGTACCTAAGCTCTGCACTGTGAATTACATGCAATGCTTGTTAGAGTGTGACTGGGTTCTTGACACTTTATGCAACTGAGAAGTCCCATTGGCCCTTTGAAGGAAGCTACATGAACCAAGAGATTTGGCAAAGATAAAGGAAAAAGAGGCTCAGCAGATATCATAAGGACAGAGATGTGTATGCTTTCAAAATTCATTTCCTCGTAAATATGATTTAACAGATGCAAGAGCAGAGTATAATATACAGCTCTGCTCTCAAAGTAACCGTCTCTGCCAGTGCCCTAAAACTAGTCCTGTGCATTGTGAATTACATCAATTCATGTTGGTGAAAAGTTTTATACTCTACAGCCTTGGCAAAACCAACACAATTAAGCCCGAATGAGCTGTTGTACCATTCCCTATCCTATATCAGTAGAGGTGTTTAATCTACTTAAGTATGTCAGTGCCAAATACAGTAAGGTAATTGCATTAAAGGCCTAACAGAAGGACATCATTCACTAGCAGCATTTTTGTGACAAGTGATAATGTGCAGCATGGAAAGAAGCCAAAAGTTTCTAATAGCTAGTACTGAGTTTGCTGAGCTGCATTTACTGGGGGGAGGGAATCTGCAGTTGTAAACATTATTATCTTGAGTGATAAAAGAAATGCATACTTTTAAATGTAGTTGGCCTTACAGAGGCTTTCATTGTGTTGACCATAGGAGTAGGAAGTAAAGCTAGCAGAGGTGATAACAGCCTCCTAATGAGCAGAATTTAAAAGTCAAATACAATCTTCAGTTTTTCTCGAACAGGCTTGAACCAAGTCCCTTGCAGGGCCTGAAGACAAGCCATTGCACTGGTCACCAGGATTTATCAGTGACAGAGGAGAGCTCTACCCTGCTACCTAATACAAGACTTTGTCTCCTCTGTTCCTGACTGAAGGTGACATGCTAAGGATGGGATGAGGGGCACCCCAGAGCTTTAACCACTCACTAGACCACAGACATCTGCTGCATTGGCAGATTGCTGACTCCCTCAGTAAAGCAGGGGATGGGCCAATCTGAAATTGTGCTGTTTCTGCACTAAGTTCTGTTTGAAACTCCATGAAACTGGAGAATAAATATGGAATTGGCTTTTAACAGTGAAATTCAACAGCCAAGCAGCTGATACCATTGTTTCTTGGGAGCAACCCCTCACCAAGACTTATCTCCTTAAGTTTCTGCCAGGGAATTTAATGCCACATGCAGAAAAAAAGTAATGTTTTGCTGATTTTGGACAGAACTACTTGCCACTACAGTGAAATAGATCATTCTATTAGTTGTGTGAAATGTGTCAAAGCTCAAAGTGAGATGCAGAATTAATGATCTGACCACTTCAAGGTCCAGCAGAGGCATTTCTGTATTCCAGAGAGCCTTTTAAAATGTTAAGTTCAACACAAGGAAAATGAAATTCATTAAAATTTAGTTCCTCTCTCCAACTTATCCCAAGTCCTTCACTGCCATATTGAGGTAATATGAATCAGTATTTCATATTTGTACCATATCAGGAAGGTTTGATTTGACAGGATGCAAGATAACATCTACTATAATGACATACTCCATTCAGCGATAGTCAAATGGTTAATTAGAATATACAACTACTTAAGTGTTTCTTTAGTGTTCTAATGTGTTCTATTAACTTGCCATTGAGAACTTTTCCAGGGGTCCATTGACAATGAGATTCTCTGTTAATTCCCAGAGACTGAACAATTTTTTGACATCTAGTAATACAAACTATTTTTTAAACCTCTGTTGTGACTACCCTTTTCCATTTCTGGTGGAAATAAAGGATCAGCTACTTCTCAGAGTACCTACAATGTCTATCTTAGGCCGCTACGAAATTCAGATCCCTGAAGGGAAATGTTTTAGCTGAGGTATACCTCTAGGGATGAACACTTATTGTACACAAACCACTAGCAGGCCTTTTCCATATTGCATGTGTGTCCCTTCACTCATAATACTTACTAACTATGACTATTACATTTTTATTGTATGCTCTCGCTGCTATGGTAATGTTATCAGGTGGATGCCAGAATCCCATTTTGATTACTTGTATTTTATTTATCAAGAGCATCTGATGCTTTGGGAGGGTATTTTTTATGAAGATATGATCACTTTATGTAAATGTATACCTAGCTACACAATACATGATGTCAGGTAAAGAATAACACCTAGAGAAAGAAACAAGAATTGTTACTATTGTACAATAGTACCTGTCTGCTCCAGCTGACATCTTGACAATTAAGAAGGAATGATTTTCCCCATAGGCAAGAGCAATGTTGCCCTTGATAATGTAATGTCCAGAGGCTAGGGATAAGGTTAACCCAACTCTACATGTAACATCCAGGAGAACAGAAGTAACATTGAAGGAAGCCCTAAGCTTAAATTTTAGTGTTTTTTTAACTTGACTGAAAATGGGGTTGCACCCTAAAGGACACAAAATATGCTATAGGGTACAATTAAAGGGGAAACATGCTGAGAGTCACACGCACAGATTTCTAATGTCAAATTCTTGAACACAAAACTCAACCTTCTGGAAAGAAGAGAATTAAACGTATGACTACATGCAAGGAATTTTTCTTAAGTCCTTTCCTCAAGATCCTTAATTAGCTAGCCTGTTTACTATGCTTTTGTACTTGTACTACCTTTGTTAATGAAGCTTTAAGTTCACTTTTCTTCTGATCATTTAGCTTTTACTAAATTGTTTGAGTTTTTATATGCTGATTGGGGAAGGATGACATGAGAAATGAAAAACAAAAGTACAAATATAAAGACAGCAACTTGCAAGAAGATGCTTGTATGATGCAGCACCACCATGGCTTTCTGCAGTCAACTGTATTACAGAGATAATTGTGTGGGTCAGAAATCCTTTGAACACCTGTATACCCATCAGCTTTTGAAAGCTGATAATGGTTATGTTGCGGGATCTTTAGAAAAACTAAAATGCTTTGTAGAACTCACAGAAAACCTTTTATTATTTTAGGGTTATTTTATTGCGTTTTATATGAACTAAACAAAAACCTATGAACAAAAGACACACACCCACATACAAAATTTTGATTCCAGGATTGCGATCGAGATTAAATTCCATGAGGCAATAGCTGTCTACTTAAAACACAGCTTCTAGTCCTGGAAAATCTTCAAGATGAAAGCATTTTAAATAAAGTCAATTTACCTGTCTAGCATACTGTACACAAGACTCATGTAAGTAACGGAATTGATGTGTTTATGGGGTCTTTCAAAAAAAATTATTGTAGATTAAAAAAATGAAATATTTTTAGATATGGTGAAAGGTCATCTAAGCTTTATCTGATTAAAACATGGTGGGTTTTGACTCTTTCTCTTCAAGTAAAAAAGAAATCAAAACATATACGGAAATATAATTTCTAGCAAAAAAGAGTTTTAGTATTGATGACGAGGATTGGCTATTTAGCAGCTTATACACATCTAAAGGGAGATGTACTTAAGATCCATGGAAACCCATCTACTACCTCAGAAAAGCACTTGTACAATCAACTGGACTATGTAACCAAAAAACTGATCAGTTACTTGTTTCTAACACAGTGTGTTGGAACCTCCAAAATTGTTCTTTTCTGTCACTCATAAATTTTATGCAAATGTTTAAATAAAAAATTCAAAAGGACACTACAGTAGAAACACTCCTCTGAAAACTTATTCAACAATCCCTGTACAGGGGCAGTAAGAAGGGAAGAAAGCTGAAACTGAAAACCTATCCAGTTTTTACCCAATGGAGGTAAGGGGATGAAAGAACACAAAGGAGAAACACAAAGTTCCCTATTCCTACCCTGATATCTCAGAACTCTAGTCAGGAGCAATATTTGGAATAAAGTCACAGAAGCCATTAGGCAGCCTCAAAAATCCTAGCTGCATTGCTAGGGAAGCTGAAAGAAATGTCTGGTAAGTATGATGCTGACTTTGTTTTTAACTTTTTGCAGTATCTTTTTTCTACTATGCAAGCCTATATTGTAAACATCATTTTAATTAAAATCTAGCTTAGACTTGAAGCCGCTGATCTAATTCAACAAAACCATTTACATTAGAAGTAGACTGAAAATATATATTATTTGAACAGGATTACAAAGAGTTGCAGAGTAAGTCTCTGCTGAAACAGCACAAGATGATGTGAGAGTTGATAGTTCAGGAAAATATGAGCTCTCAATAGTCAGGAAAATCTCTGGCATCATGACAAGGCAGAAGGTCCTTACAGGTTTAATAGAGAAGATGATTGGGCAGGCTCACAGCTGATGTAAATGTTGCTTTAATAAAATGAGCCAAGATACTCCATCACTGAAGACTCTTTGCCAACTTTTTAAAATCCTAAATTCAAACCACTATTTTTTTTTTGGCATAAGCACAGAAATGGGCAGAACAAGAAGAAAAATTGCTAAGAAGTTTTTAAAAACTTACTAGTACCCCTCAAATTAAAAATCATAATTGATCTGGGAATATATGTAATTCCAGACATCCCCAATGGACTCTTAATTTCTGAGAGATTCAAGATGAGACCCTGGTCAAAACCATAAACCAGTTGCAAAATTATTTTTGAATGGTCATGTTCCCTTATGCAGTTTCCTTTCTAATAAATACTCTCAGACTGACATCCAGAGTCATTTACACATAGTTAGGGATATGTACTCACCATTATTACAGGAGTTTTATGTAACTGGGTTTTTTTTCCCTCTTGTCTACTCAAAGACCACCTACCTGAACAAACAGATATAAATGCTCATGAATTGTTCATAGGTTTCATTTTCTGAGATGGGCCTTTAGCTGCTGACAAGGTCACTCAGCTTTCTTGAATATTACTGGTTAATTTTTTATCTTCAATATGGTCTCTTATTAACCAATTTATTAATCTGTCCTTTTCAGATAATGTAATACCTTCATACCCATTTCCCTTATCAGCTAAATTAATTTTGCTCCATTGAAGCAACCACATAAATCTTACACTGTAATGCGAGATAAGATATAAAAATGCAGCCATGAAAATTTAGGTATGAACTCATTTTTGATAATGTGACACATGATTTTGAGGAAATCTGTAAGATGTGACTGCATCAGGGCTGTAGGTCTTCAGTACAAAGTAGCTGGTGCTGGCAATCTGACATCAACTCTGTAACTATAACCCTGAACTTAATGCATGTTAGTGGTCAGAGTGCATCCTTTCAGTTTCTATTCAACAGGCATTAATCTTTCTCATATACTCCAAAATCATTCCACAGAGTGAAACAAAAACCAGTCAATAGGGGTGATCAGGAGATTCCCTTCTCTCTTCCTTTGGTACACTGGTGTAGATGCATCTTGACTTGCAGGAACTTTGCAGAGCTCTCTCAATTCTTTACTTAAAATTACAAAATAGCCATTTCAGTGTTACCAGAAGAACAACAGCTCTGTTCGGCCTCACAGGTGGGAAGGAAATTGCCACTGGTGTTCTGGAGCAATGGTGATTATATTGGTAGTGGAAGCAGAGATTTTGCAGAGGGTGCAAAGAGACCACAAAAGTTCAAACCAAAGTTCAGTAGATCTCTGTGTACTTGCAAGTTAGCTGCCAAGAGATGAAAAAGAGAAAACTTTGTATCTGAAAAACAAGGTATTCAGAAAGTGACATTGACATTCGTTGGCTGCAACACTAACACAGGAGCTACCTGCAAGCTAATCACCGCATGGGATAATAGATCACTGTGAAGCTGAGCTGTTAATACTTTTAAATGACCTCACAAACTGAGATTCACTTTCTTGTAGTTACAACATACAGCACAAAGACTATTAGACTAAAGCAGTTTTTCTGCCTCCTTGTGGAATCATGATTATTTGATAGACTGGTTTATTTGACATGAGTGGTTTTCAATTAAAATAAACTATCACATTGACTGACATTAATTGCACTTATGTTCTTCAGCTAATAATCTTCACATCCTTCAGCAGCATTTCTGATTGTTTTGCTTGACCTTGATATCAGACTGAGCATCCTACAGCTCCTTAGGTCATCCTTTTGCATTCTTTGCCACTATTGAAGCTTTTCCAACTTCTACTTAATGGCAATTTTGTCATATTACAAAGGATAGTAAATGCTGGCTTCAGCAGTTCAAAGGGCTCACCATCAAGCTGGTATAATATTTTCCATCAGTGACTTTCCCATAGGCAAACAGTAATGAATATTCAGAGTCAACTGCATATATGAAGTCTGGAACATGCAGTGGAAAAGGAAAAAATGACCAGGTTAGTCCCCAGAAATTTAGATTGAGGCAGACAAGAGAACAATATCTGCTTTTACAGATTTTCCACTTCTCTTTATAAGCACACTGGAAAACTAAAATCAATAAGGCTTTAAAATACTTTGACAAATACTTTGGCAGATCTGTTTGTGAAAGATGCAATATTTATCTGCATATTATATAAATATCCATTGCAGTCTACTATTACTATCTGAATTAATATGAGAAGGAAAAATCCTGCATCTTCTTCATCTGTCTAAGTGGAAAGATTTTCTAATGGACCATGTGCAATACAAATTTCACTTCTGAAACTTTTAACATAAACTCTTTGGCTGCTTTAGTAACATCTTTATAAGACAAAGATTTTTAGAAGTTTAAAAATTGCCATCTAACAAAAATGAAAAATGTCACTATATGTGGCTTTATTTAAGAGAAAGCAAGGGTTTCTTAATGTTTTCTGGAGGCATTTCAAAGTTATTTTCCAAATATGCAAAGGAGATACTCATGAGTAAATTGTTAGCAGCTTAAGACACATTGCTACAACAGCAGGGATACTTGATACTATGGAATTCACACATCACAGTTACCCACAAGTGTAGGAAGAAAGTGGAACTTTGAAATCCTGAGGGCTAAGGCCTTTTACTTGTCATTTTAAAAACCTGGTTTTTGGGAGAGACATTCCATAAATGCTGATAAAGAGTGAGAAAGCTTCTATAACTGGACAGTATGCACATTAAAGCTAAATCTCAACCTCAACCATTCTTTTAAAAGGCATGTACCTTTTTGTCATGCTTTTTTCCTCTTACATTGACAGCCATCCACAGTGAATCAAGGTTGCTTTACCTCAAAGTAAAGATTCTGAAAATTTGCGAGGAAAATTCAATGAGAAGCCCCAATCACTGTTTCTTGTACTCCATCCACTGCATACTTTCAGATTTTTTTTTCTTTTGCAGGAGAATGAGCACCTTGAAGTTCCTTTTCCAAGCATCTGATTAGAGCCAAGCACTCAGCCTGGACCAGCAGGTGAACAGAGGGAAGGATGTTATATACGTAGCTAGTTTGACTGTCCTTCTGCTACTGCTCTGGAATCTAAAGAACCATTGCTGTCACAAAAGCATCTGCATAGGACCTTTATGCAAGGAAGAATTTTATTTGATCCTAAGTAGACTTTAAAGACAGTGAAATGCATGTCACCGATCTGCAGCCTGGGAATCTGGCCAGTGAAAATAGGCTGCTTATTTATTAAGCACTGATCATGTGTCACACACACAGTCACCCAACCTTCAATTATATTAAATAACCTAAAAACAGAATCTAGTAGGGTACATCTGGCTTAGCCTAGGAAGATAAGGATACAAAAGCTTGAATCAGATATAGTTACTCCTTTTAGGCGAATGGAATGGAATGGAATGGAATGGAATGGAATGGAATGGAATGGAATGGAACTACAAGAATATTTCTTGTCTGGCAAATACAGCTTCTCAAAGAGAAGGATTAGTTTTCTCTATATGCTGGTCAGAGTAATGGTTTTATGTTCTGCCTTTTATTAATACAGATTTTCACACATTTTTACAACAAATTTTTAAAGGCTTCAAACTGAAGTCATCCCTCTTAAAGAGTCAAAGAGCAAGTTCTTTCCCCTTTGCCTCCTCACCCTCCCAAGGCAGGCAGATATTGTCCAGTGTCAGTGGGTAAAGTTCCCAAATTCACTTTCATTTGAAAATTTCCTCAAATTTTCCCCCAAAAAAGTATGTTTCCAGCCCTCACCTAAAGATGAGGTTGATTCAGTGACATGTCCTGCAATTGTCACTTCATCTAACTACTTCCAGCACTGCAAAAACCAAATCTGTTTCCAGATCAGCTTGTGAAAATTCCTACTTGGGGTATGGTAATCATACTTTTCAAAAGGATTAGACATATTTATGGATTATTATTATTATTGTGTTTCCAATTAAGTCACAGGGTTTTTTATCTCTTACACTGGAATGTCCTTGTGCTATGCTAACTGGTCATCACTTACAGGATGGCCAGGGTATCAGACCCAGCCAGCATGGGTTTAGGAGGGGTGGGTCATGTTTGACCAGTCTGGTCTCCTTTTATGACCAGGTGACCTGCCTGGTGGATTCAGGAAAGGCTGTGGATGTTGAGTACCTGGACTTCATCAAGGCCTTTGACACTGTCTCCCACAGCACACTCCAGGAAAATCTGGCAGCTCAGAGCTTGGACAGGAGCACTCTGTGCTGGGTTAGGAACTGGCTGGATGGCCGGGCCCAGAGAGTGGTGGTGAACAGTGCTGCATCCAGCTGGGGATCAGTCACAGTGGTGTCCCTCAGGGGTCTGTCCCTCAGGGGTCTGTGCTGGGGCCAGTCCTGTTCAATATTTTCATTGATGACATGGATGAGGGTATTGAGTCTTTCATCAGTAAATTTGCAGATGACACTAAGCTGGGAGCGTGTGTTGATCTGTTGGGAGGTAGGAGGGCTCTGCGGAGGGACTTGGAATGGTTGGATGGATGGGTGGAATCCAATGGGATGAAGTTTAATAAATCCAAATACTGAATCCTGCATTTTGGCCACAATAACCCCCTGCAATGTTACAGGTTGGGGGCAGTTTAGCTGGACAGTGCCCAGGCAGAAAGGGACCTGGGGGCACTGGTCGACAGCCGGCTGAACATGAGCCAGCAATGTGGTCTGGTGGCCAAGAAGGCCAATGGGAACACAAGCCCTGTGAGGAACAATTGAGGGAGCTGGGGTTGTTCAGCCTGGAGAAAAGGAGACTCAGGCTGACCTTATCACGCTCTACAACTCCCTGAAAGGTGGTTGTAGTCAGGTGAGGGTTGGTCTCTTTCTCCAGGCAGCAACTGGCAGAACGAGAGGACACGGTCTTAAGGTGCATCAAGGGAAATATAGGTTGGATATTAGGAAAAAGTTTTTCATTGAAAGAGTGATAAAGTACTGGAATGGTCTGCCCAGGGAGGTCGGCAGACACCTTTTAAACACATCATCCCTGGATGTGTTTTAAAAAAGACTGGATGTGGCACTTGGTGCCATGGTTTAGTTGAGGTATTAGGGCATGGGTTGGACTCGATGATCTTGAAGGTCTCTTCCAACCTACTGATTCTGTGATTCTGTGGTATTAACAGCTAAACTGAGTCCACTTGTCCATATAAAAACAAATAAAATTTGAGCACTTGTCTGTTCTGTATCATTTGAATGGCACTTTTCTACCTTGTCATTACAGACAAAAACATTACACTGAGTCTTTTAAGGTAGCAACAATAAAATCGTTTCCACTAACAGAATGAGTTAGAAGGCCCTGTTCCCAGCAGATACCAGCTCTTAGCGGTGGCATGAAGTGACAGAATAAGGTCCATGATAGGCATGTGTGCACACATCTTCTGTCAATATTAATAGATGTCATGGGGCAAAATGCCTGAAGAGCATAATTAAAATTTTCCCTTGAGAGTAGTTCAAATCATGCTTGAGAAGACTTGATATTGCAGCCACCTGAAATCACTTTAGCTTCAGTAGCTTTTATTTCAAGATTGCTTTGAGGTGCTCAGCACATATCAGAGATAATTCATGCCATTCCAGTTTGCACTCTTAATAGTCCATTTCTTTGTCCTTTGATAATTTTGCTTACACAGGTAGGAAAACTGTAGGAACTGTTTCAGAATATTACTCCTACAAAATATGTGGAATAGAAAGAATAATTTGGAATGGATCAAAATTCAGGTCTAGTGAATATTGCTTTAATAGTACTTTAGACAACTGCAAACACCTCCTATTGAGGAGTTCTCATAAGGCACTGCCCCAAAATGTGATTCAAATACAAAGTTCCACTGAGAAGACTCTTGATTTTGGACCTATGCTAGACTCACTGGTGGTAAATACGCACTGCTGTAAAGCAATTTTTATTAATTCATTGCTGTTTCTTCAGTAATTTTGCAATCTTGGATTATCATTATTTTATCTTAGGTATGGATTATGTTTGAACAATTGTCAGCTGCTCTTCAACATCTGACCTATTGTAGCTGCTACAGAGGTTTCTACTGTTCATGAAGAGGAGAGAAAGCTTTCTCAAAGGCATCTGAGACCTCACCTCTGTTATTCTTGCCATGTTATTTCTTCATGCCTCACTGTACCTGTGTGAAAATCATTGTCAATTAAGTCTGTGCCTAAAAGTGGAGCAAAGTAAAACAGCAGTAGAGAGTTTAAGGAAGGGGTAAGGTAGCTGCAGAGTTTTCCACAGAAAACAGCAATAGAATATTTTGTCTAGATTTTTCACCAAACTTCCATGATTTTTATCAGCTATGCTGTTTTCACAAATGAAACCACAGGCTTGGGCTGTATTGCTAAAAAGTATTATTGGACATTGGTATTTTAACTGTTGTTTTCTCACTTCCCACTCATGAAAATTGGTTAAGATACTGCAGGCATCTGATGGCAAGAACGGAACACCTGGAGGTTTGATATACAATATTTATCCAGGCATATTAGTTTCTTACTTAGACTTTGTTAATTAATTCTTTTCTGGAAACATCTCATGGTTTTGTGATATGAGCTGAAGAGAACAGAAAATCCATGGAAATTTTTAAATTCAGAGTCATACTGCCCAAACAAAGGACTCATACAGATGCATCAGGTAATGTTCCTGATACAGACTGACTTTGTTCAAATTGAAGTACATTTCCAAGATTGGCTTATAAAATGACAGTCACACAAGAATTAAAAGGCAGATGGATTTATTAATTTAATACTTTCCATAGTATTTTTCCACCTGGTCTTTGACCTGAGTAAATGTGTTTCCAACCAAATGTTGCAATAGTATGTCAGTTCTTTCAGTGGGGTTAGGTAAGCCTGGAATGTGCTAGCAGATACATTAATGATCTTTAGGAAAACAAACCCATTTAATTCAGAACACCCACTTACTGTATTTTATACAATTTTCAGCCAAGCTGTAGCTGGGACTGTCTTTAAATCAAACCAAGCTAACAAGAGGAAAGGAAGTAAGTAACAGAAGGCATTCAGCAATTATCACCCTTTTAACTGTCGTGGGGAATTAAGACCGTAAGTTCTGTACACTGCAAAAATATCACACTGTGTTGTGCAGTTCCTTCTTTAAAAATTCCCAAGCTGTATCAGACCTTATTTTTTAAAAGGATAATTATATTTCTTAGAAAACATAGCTATACACTTCTGACATTAGCATCACAGATGGCCAGTGCTTCCCTTGATCAGCAGCTTCAGTGGAATTTGTTTTGAGGAGGAGTGGGCTCCATGTCAAGAATATTTATGTAGAACATTTAAGAATTGCACAGCCTTTCTACTGCAAGTTTGTCTGGCAACGTTCCAACATTAATCAACAGTATTTATACCAGAATGGAAAATTCAAGTAAAATGCCCTATTAAATACAAATAATCAAACTAAAAAAAAAAAATTAAAAAGAAAATCAATTATGATCTTCAGAAAGAAAAATGAGAGTGAAGGTTGTCATTTTCTTTCCATTGAAATGATACTATAAATGATGGCAAAATTAGATTAGATGGACCTCAGTCTATCANAATTGTCTTCATGTTAGAAAAGTAATACCTACCCTAAGGAGATTTTCTTTCTTGTTCACTTACAGAAAACCAGATCTGCACTCAAAATTATTTATCTACATAATCCAAAACAATATTCCATATTTGATTGCTGAGATGAGCATAATTTTTTTGATACAAACATAGGGAAAGAGCAGCCATTTAGCTTAGAAGCTGGTATTATTAATTAATTCTTAAGAAGTCCAGCAAAAGGATGGACATACTCTGAGTAGAATAGGGACAATATTATGACACGTTTTCTGTACTCCATGATCAACCTTCATCCTCTGGAATTTGATCTGGTGCATAAAGAAGATGCAAAACTTCTCTGCATTCCAAGGAAAGCTGCTCCCATCATAGTAGGCGCTACGGGACCAAATAATTTCAGTGGCCCGTATCTCGGCTATAGTTTGGGGAGGATTTAGGGGTACAGATCTTAAGTGGACAGAGACTCTTCCTTTGCAGTCTGGTTTGTGACACCCAAGCTACAGAAAGCACACGTCATTGTTGTGTATCTATCCATTTCCTAGTGGTTAGCTCTCACTTCAGACACCAGGCCTGTGACTGGTGACTATGTGCATTGCAAGCTGGAGCTTGTTAAAAGGCATGCTTAACTTAGGTTAAGGATATGTCTTAATTAAGGCATGTTTTATGCACTTCTGTCTGATAATACAAAAAGAAAGATTGCATTGATCTGCTTGAAATCCAGCTACTACATGGTGTCATGGAAATAAGTGTTAAAAGCTTTTGATTCATTTTCTTTCAAACCATCTGTTTCAGACCTACAACTAATAGGATCACCAGTAGACAAGCTTCTCAAACATAATAGTGTTCTGGAAACTATGGTTGCAACTGCTCACAAGTAGAAGCTTGCAGAAGTTCCCAGTTGCTAAAAGCTTTAAATAGATTTGGGACTATCAACTGGTTCCATGTGTTCCTCCCAGACATATGAGCTTTTATGAAGACTTTCCCAACTGGAAGAAATCTGCTTTTGGAAGGGTCTGATAGGTTACTAGATTTTTCAACAACAGCTGAATTTCAGTTCCAGATTGGCTGAAATCATAAACTATTTGGATTTTTTCATTGCTAACTATTTCAGTGATGACATATTCTGTTCCAGCTGTAGTTGGCTTCAGCTGAATATACTGAGGTTGTAAAATTCATCTAACCATTCAAAGCCATTCACACTTCTATATAGAACATATAATACTCTTGTGCTGGTGGGGCTTCCAAACAGTTTAGTGATTAACAGAAGTTAACAACATGAACTGTTAAAAAAATTATAAAGGCAATGGTAATGTGCTAGTTTGAAAGTAATGGGAAGTTGCATCCAGGGATTTGTTCACATTATATTTTCTCTTTTCTCTTTCCAACACTGACCTAGAAAACTGAGGTTCTTGTGCAATTACAGTTTCAGAAGATGAGGTTTTTGAGAAAACTAAATTTTGCAACACTAGTCATGCTGAGGTAAAGACTTACTTGATTCCAGTTAAGTATCATTATTCCTGAATACCAAGCAGAATGTGAAACAGCAAATTTTTGATTTTACCCAAAACCTTAGCTTCCATTATTTAAAATGTTGCCTGCAAAATCATCCAGTAGAGTTTGCAGAAAGACTGAACATATTTTTAAAGTGTGACTTGTCACTTGCATTTCTGATACAGAAATGGTAGTAATCTATGGTATCCTGAATGGAAGAGAGGATTTCACTTGTATAATTTTCTACTTGTATGAAAATGCTCAGCTTATGTTAGTACCCCAGAATCTCACATTAAAATTTTCGTTTTTAGCCACAATGAATTATATGCTTTTACACAGTCTGGGAATATTCTTTAGTATGAAATCTGCTGTGGAAATTTGTCCCATTCAAGGGTCAAAGAGAATGGAAAAATCATTTGAGGGTCACAGCCTCTGGTTGCTAGCTCAGGTGGATGCAGAGGCTGTTACAAGACTGACTCGACTGTGCCCTGTCACTCAAGTGCACTTTCTCTAACAGAGGCACAAGTTAGAGTCACTGCACTGTATTTGCTCACAGCCGGATTTTGGATTCACAACCAATCCCAAGTTAGCTTGGGATTCTCTCCACTCATCTAATGAAACAAAATTCTTGCTGAGCTGAGCCATCGAGTGACATGCAAAGAATAAATATCTATTGAAAAACAAAATAAATCCTTTGTTTGTTGCCAGCTTAGCCTTTAATAAGGTAACTTTTAAACAATTGTCTAAAGCTTAGATACCATGTTGATCTTTTGGCATGAGATAAGTATCAAATAATTTTAAATAGAAAAATTATTTTAAAGCTCTTCTCACAAAGTGTCAGCCTGGAAAATCTGTACAGTGAATTTTTAATAGAAGCTAGATTTGGGTTAACAGGTTTTAGTTATTAAGTATGAAGGCTGCCACATGGGTAAACAGCTCCAACAATTATCATGATGCATACAGCAATGTCAGACTGCTTATGCTATTTGCCTCATAGTTTCACAACATTTAAGGCCAGGAAAAAAAATTAATTCATCTTATTCAACATGTATTTCACAAGTCATGGCATTTCACTGAAACCAATTTCTCTAATTTTATTTAAACTACCAATTTTCAATCCTCCAAAGATTTCAAATGACAGATGAAAAGGAACAAAACTCAGTGTTTCATGAACATAGCTTGGCTCAGAAGAAAAACAGGCCAGCTCAAAGCACAACTTATCAACCACTGACAACCCACTTTTACTTTTGATTAAGCCCTACTTCTTGAGAGAAAAGTAAAGAGCATTTAGGTAATTGCACATCATCCTGCATGACCCAGGCAGGAAACCCACTGCAGCACAAGACTTCCATGCTGTCACAAGCACTAGCAATTTGTGCAAGTGTCTTTTGATAGAGCTTCTAAAGCTTTAGTGAGGTAATGACAGTTAAAATACAGAAAAGCAAGTTGGGGGAAGGATCCTAGAAGCCATGCAAATTCCTAATCAAAAATAGGACATTAAAGGATAGAAAATAAAGTAATAGATATCTCTGGACATACCCTGATGTCAAGTCTATTTTTGCACACTTTGCTCAATTGAGAAAGAAATAAACTCCATATTTTTTCATATTGGTCAAACTTCACAATTGCAACCAG
>VZTT01026441.1:17560-30011 GCA_013400855.1 Buphagus erythrorhynchus | reverse complement strand
GTTTTTTCTGCATACAAAAACCAGAACATTAAAAATGCATTTCTTCTCATGACCTTTCCTTAGAGAAGGCAAACCAGCAAAACATATTGTCTTTGCATAGTACATTTACAGCATACAATTCCTTATTAAACTCACACAGTGCTTTGCCACATATTTAAAAATGGGTTTGTGATACAGCACTCTGAGAGGATCTGCGGGCTTTACTGAGATTCTGTGATTTTCTTATTCTGGAATTATTGTCCTGTGTTTGAGAAATGTCTCTGGGATACATACTTCACCTTGAGAAAAACATGCAGTTATTAAGCAACTGCTGCTCCAGAAGGGAGGTGATTCCCCTTTTCTTCTCCGGTCCTCTGGCTAGCTCTGGACTAGAGAGGGGTGGGAAATCCTCATAGACAAAGGCAAAAAACTAAAGAAAGCTCTTTTCTCCCCTGGGAAGGTGATCCACACATTATTCTGTCCACATGGTGGGAGGAGAAAGAGAGCGAGGGAAGATGGCGGGCACTTTTACACTCAGGGAAAGGGGCGGGGAGGAACAGACCCGCGACCAATGGGACACCGCCGAGGGGGCGGGGCTAAGGGAGGGCTGAACCACGCCACAACTTGGGGGGGGGGGAGAACGGGATAAACCATTCAGTGCAAATATAAAACAATTTCTTAGTGCAATACAATACAGAAGAGAGATGCTCTGACCACAGGAAAAGTTTCCTGCTTGATTGAAACCAGTTTATTCAGAACTACCTCTTCTGGTATTCCGTATAAAGGGAACGACTTGCTGACTTCAGCCAGTGACTTTTTTATTTCCCTTTGCTGCTATCAAAATTAAGATTAAAAGTAATTTCACATTGTCTAAAGATGCTAATTTAAAGAAACATTTCTTCCTCTAATTCCCTGTAATTTAATGCTGCAAATGAAAAAGTGGAAACTATTTAAGACAATATCAAGGGGAAAATTGAGAGCATGACTGTATGGGTTATAATGAGGGAATTATAGCCAAGATCATGTTTAAAACTACAATGGGTCTTCTCTTGAAGAGTAACCTGATGAACATAAAGTAAGAGAAAAGCTACTACAACCTAAAGCTACTACTAAAGCTACTACTTTTAATTTTAAGTGTTTGTTATTTATCCAGACAGTATCAGCCTTCACACACCATGAATTTGTGGGGTGGGTAGGCAAAGTGTGCAGCTTCTAGGAACTGAGAGGTTGTCAGTGTCAGTGTCTTACTTGGCCACAAGCCTTTACCACAGCTGAATTCCATGCTGTCCATCTGATTTCCATATCAGTTCACACATACTGGAAGCAGAGCCTCAGAAAAAATCAAATACCGACTCCAGTGAGTGCAAGTCCAGCTAAGAACAAAGGAATGACCTGTGTGCCATGTGTGTAATACTCCAAAGTGTGTATCAGTAATGTTCTTAGGTAATTCTGTAAATGGAATTTAGCAATAACAGTCTTTAATGATGAAACAACTATTAAATGTGTTGAAAGCGTGCTTAGGAAAGATCTTAGAAAATACTCCTCTGGTATCCATCTAGGTATTCTTTGTACATATACCACAATAGGCAGCAAGAGACTAAACAGTCAAAACACAAAGTAACATGATGGTATAAATTCACACTAGCTGCATATAAAGACACCTTTAAAAATACTGTATTTCTAAATCCTAGGTTACCGCAAATAACTAGGTTCAGCACATAACTGCAAATGTAAAGTCCTGAAAGCAAATACTTTTTGCTTTCAGAACTTTTTGTCTAAGTTCTCATTAACATCCTGTGGTGACAGCACATTTTGCTGAGATCAACAGGAGTTACAGTCATCCAGTACATCCTGGGACAGGATCCAGATAGTTGCCATTAGAAAGTCATAGACATAAAGTCTAATATGGAAAGAGAGGGCTATAACAATCTGTATAAATCAAAGCTATAAATTCCAAATCCTGTACTAACTGCATTGTATAAATGTAATAAGGTAAGAAAAAGGAACACAAAGTAGTAGTCAGCATGATTACAAATGAAATTATTTAATTTTATTTGGAACAACGTGAAAATTTGTACAGATTCTTTACTAGATGGAATTTGTAAGCTTGTTAGTTTAGGAGAAATATAAACATTTTGCTCTTCAGGTCTGTTAGGAATAATTATCAATTTCCCTTCCAAAACCAATAAAAAAATATGAGCAACAAGTACTTTTTTCCATCAGGTCTGGCCAATTTAGATCTGGTATGTTTACAAGCTTATGTAATTACTAATGCAGCCTTCTCAAAAAATCTCAGATCCCTGGGGAAGGTCCAAAGGACTGGAAAAAAACATGGACTGTTTGGACCATGGTTAAAAGAAAATTGGGTAATTTAGGAACTTTAGGTCTGCCAACCTGAAAATCAATGCTTAAGCATCCATTTATGTAGTTGAAAACTACCTATCCAATGTAATAACTAGTGAAAATGATACTGAACATATGTGTCACAGTGATGTCCATCAACGCTGATGTACAGAAAATAGATGCACTTTTACAAGGCTTTGTTCCTTAGTTATTAGAAGTTAAACTGTGGCATAATGTTTAATAAGAAAACATCTCAGGTACTCCCATGCCATTTTGACAGATAATTGGGACAGAATTCTGAAGACAGAATACAGGTGCTCCCAGTCATTGTTTACTGACCACAAACTTCAGTGACACTTAAACACCTGGGCCTGCTAATTCAAACCTTGAAGAAACTAATGGAAAAAAAATAGAGGATAGGACAATGTTACTTTTCTTTGGTGAATTCCCTTATTAGAATGAGAAGTATCTGAAATCAGAAGTTCAAAAGACATTGACAAATTGAGGAGGATTTAGAGAAGAGACAGGAGATGACTAAAGGAGTCAAAAACATGCCTCACTGACAGACCACAGAAGCTCATTCTGTTTAGATATCCTTCTCCTGACACTAATAACTCCATTATGCTGTGAGCCCATTCTGGGAGCTGATCCAGCTGAAAGTAGGCCTGCCTTTTCCTGTTTGCTTGTTTTAAGGTTTCCATCTTCACCAGGTCCCTGAACTGGTCCACTCCATGGCCACATCAGCAATGCCAACACAAGACTTGTTATAGGGACAAGTGGCAGGGAACTGAAGGAAATGACAGGACAGCTCATCCCCAGGTCTTGATCAATGGAACTACTTCTGTACATACCCTCCTGCAGAATACTCACCACAGCCTCATGGTGTCAATGAAGAAGACATTGCAGACCCTTCTGGGTGAAAGCCAAAGCTGGTGGCATTCACAGCCTAACAATTAACCAGCCTAACAATTAAATGTCTTCTTTTGCACAAGCACTATCATCCATGAAGTTAGATGACAGCCCAAGAAATTTCACTGCCTGATTGAAAGATTCAGTTAGGGGAAGCCCTACAGTGTGTGCTATGTTGAACAGCAGAACATATGATCTGGACATTTCTTTCTGTCCTCAAAAGCTAGGAGGTGATGTGCTGGAAAACATCCAATCTGATAATTGTCAAGCTGAAACTCTCTTCTAGAAAAAGAAACACTGGTGCATTTGTATACATATACTCCTAATCTAACATTTTCTAAAGAAATTGGACTGTTTGGCCCAGTCACTTGCAAGTGAAGGGTCTTCAACCTCTTGCATGACGTAAATGAGTCCAAGAGGATAAACATGCTAGTGCTCCAGCAAAACTGATGAAGTTATCATTCTCACCTTAAACAGAAAAGGTGCCTTTACCTAGTGTTAATACAGCTTATATAGCACTTTTCATGGTTTATATAGACTAGAAAACTTTAAAGAACAGTAAAATTATTTTTAAGTGAGTTGTCCTTATTGTCCCTTTAGTGCTATGGCAGACAAACTATTAAACAGCTGAATTGTTCCCATATTCCAGCCATACCTTGAGACAGCAGATAAAGTGCAGACTGTGAAAGCAAACCCTGGAAATAAGTGGGTCAGAAGCCTGGTGGAGAAGAAGTGCCAATTCGTGGCTGCTGGGCTGCACAGAGTGCACCAGAATACAAATGCTGCCTCTTTATTCAGACAAGGCATCAGCAGCAGGGCAGTGCTGGCTCAGGGACAACTGCACTACCTTGGTCATGGCCAGGAAGGGAGCGAGGCACAGGGGGCAGCTGTGGTCAGGGACAGGGGGTAATCCTGAGGCCTGGGACTCAGCTGCCCGCCTGTAAAGGTGGTAACTGTACTACTTAATTAGTGGCTTGTCTTCATATTTTTCTGTTTTCACTTAGAGTTAGGATTAAAAACACGAAAGAGACGCATTTTTTCGTGTTCGAGCTTGGTTGTTTATTAAATCTTATCTAAAATATAGAGTTCTGTAATGCTTCTAGCTACTATCTAAAAGCGAGCAAAATGGAGGCCCCAATCTAGTTAGTTATAAGGTCTTTTAAAGTTAAACAGTCTAATAAAGTATTAACACATAAATAATAATATATATTGTTTATACTTTTGACTTAATAACCAAACTTTTGTGATCCGCACTGTAGTACCAACCAGAAACTATTACCTGAAAACATGAAGGAAGAAGATAGAAAAAGACAACACCTAAATTTTTCCATCTTGTCCTATACTCGTTATTATATTCTAAAACCTTCAACTTCAAAACCCTTCACTATGTGAAATCACACACTTTTATTTTAACTACACACTTGTGACTCTTACTCCATCACTTCAATTTGGAAGCCTTCTCCAAGGGCTNAGCTTGGTTGTTTATTAAATCTTATCTAAAATATAGAGTTCTGTAACGCTTCTAGCTACTATCTAAAAGCGAGCAAAATGGAGGCCCCAATCTAGTTAGTTATAAGGTCTTTTAAAGTTAAACAGTCTAATAAAGTATTAACACATAAATAATAATATATATTGTTTATACTTTTGACTTAATAACCAAACTTTTGTGATCCGCACTGTAGTACCAACCAGAAACTATTACCTGAAAACATGAAGGAAGAAGATAGAAAAAGACAACACCTAAATTTTTCCATCTTGTCATATACTCGTTATTATATTCTAAAACCTTCAACTTCAAAACCCTTCACTATGTGAAATCACACACTTTTATTTTAACTACACACTTGTGACTCTTACTCCATCACTTAAATTNTACTTTTGACTTAATAACCAAACTTTTGTGATCCGCACTGTAGTACCAACCAGAAACTATTACCTGAAAACATGAAGGAAGAAGATAGAAAAAGACAACACCTAAATTTTTCCATCTTGTCATATACTCGTTATTATATTCTAAAACCTTCAACTTCAAAACCCTTCACTATGTGAAATCACACACTTTTATTTTAACTACACACTTGTGACTCTTACTCCATCACTTAAATTTGGAAGCCTTCTCCAAGGCCTCAAGTTAAAAACAGTGTTCTCCTGGGGGTCAGCGTCAGAAAGCACAGAAAGCTCAAAAATCCCAGGTTTCTGGGTTCCAACACCCAGCCAGCTTTGCTCTGACTGCACAAGGGACCACAGCAGGAAGGGACTGCTCTGGAACAACTGGGAATCACCGCAAGACCTCCTGGTGGTTGCAGCTTGCAGAAATATTCCTGCCTTGAGCTGTCAGCCATAGGAAGATGTGGAAGTGAATTTTACAAGGTCGGGAAAATTATGAGTGTTTGTACAAGACTATAAATTTGGGAGGGAAAAGTGCATCATAAAAGGTCATTCTTGGTACAGTTTCTGCCCTTTTAAAGGGAAAAACTTTTAACTTCAGGCTTCTAATAATCACAGGCTTTGCTGTAATATGAGGTTGAAAGATTGTCACTAAGCTATTTGGAAAATTAGTCAAAACCAAACTACATCCAAATCTATGGAAGTCTACATAGTTGTGAATATATGCTTTTCTAAATGACCACTTATTAAGGGTGGGTGTGACGTTAAAGTTCAGCCAACACCAGAAAAACAGACAAAATTGAGATGGCAACATCATAAGTTATTTCAGTTATCTCTGAAATAAAAAAGATAGGCTGCTCTCATCACACCAACACTGCATTCCCTCCTCAAGAATGTGGGAGAGGACTAGAAGACTTTATTTAATTTTTTTTTAATAACAGCCTGCTCCTTAATAAATTATCCAAGGCTCTGTTCTTACCTCAAAACTACAAATTAAAAACATAGATCACACGTTCATTACCAATGGACCTGTTTTTGTCATCACAATCTAGATATTCTAGTCTCAACTTCTTTGGCTTTTGGCTCTTTTTAATTAATCTACACTTACTTAAATTCTAGGTCGAGCAAACTGTTAAGTTGCAAAAGGCAAGTCAGAGGCTACATGGAGCTAAGCATTTTAATCCTAGTGATTCCACGATTCTGTGATTCCTGTATGCTCCCATGTGAACTTCCCTATCTTTTGCATTATGTTGAAACCAAAAGGATGATAAAATGTTAACTCGAAGCAAGGTGTACCGCTAACATTGTCACTTCCCAGCTGCCAAACACTGAGCTTTTTTGAAGGAGAAAAACAAAATAATTTCTTTCATCCAGATGATACAAAATAAAACCTAGAACAAGCAAATGCCATTAAGGACTTCATCTTTCCAGTGCAGGTTGGATTTGCAAGATGGGTGTATGAGTATATTACTTGGATTATACAGAAAAATAACCTTGATTTCTTGTGATACCAAGAATTATTCCCAAACTGCTTGAAGCTGCTCCCACTTTGTGCAAGAATATTTCCTAGCCTTTATCTCCTCACAAGGAAACAGACCTGCTTCAAATCTCTGACTCACAGTTGCCAACAACTTTGACAGAAGAATCAAAATGCTCCATAGTGTGTGCTAAAAAACTTGTAGAGCAAGAAATGTGTAACGGAGTTTAATTTTATTCCAGTTTGAGCACAGTGGAGAGTAGAATGGGGAAGAAATGTGATAATTTGACCAGCTATGGTTTTGACTGTCACAGCAGTTGTGCTGCGTATTTCCAACAAACTATTTGCAGTGGTGGTGTTACTACCTCAGCAGCCGTACATAAGAGTTTTGTTTAGCAGCAGGGGAAAAACACATGCAGCTCATTTTAATGAAAAACAAAATTAGCATTCGGCTTCATAAAACTAAGTACTTTCTAAATAAATAACACATTAGCTCTAATATTTCATTGAAAATGATACTGAAGATTTCCTACAATAAAAAAAAGGACAAAAAACAACCCTGCCCTGAGACAAATCAAGTCTTCAGAATATTTTCCTGCATACTTTGATTCACCCTTGGAAATGCTGCAGAAATTAAGATATTGTAAGTATTTTTAAGACATTCTAGTGTACCCATTATTTTGACTGACTGGCCAGAGCTGCAAAAGTAAGAGTGACCACTCTATAGGATTTTAGTACACTCAGACTATATAGACAGTGCCAGGTATAAATCACAGTATTCTGTTAGCCTTGTTTCCTGCTGAAATAAGGCTCGTGGTCCTTGCATTGTCCATTTGGGTGGACATCTGTACCCCTTAACTTCTGAGCTGATGGGTAATTGAAACACAATCAAAAGAACTGGAAAACCTCACAGCTGTTACATTCTTATAAATTCTATGAATACTGATGGCTGGGTAAAGGAAAGGAAGAAAAAAATATGTAGTTCACGGAGGGATAAAGCCAAAATTCAGCCATAACCTTCAGCCTAGCAGAAGGTGGCTCTGTCAAGGAATGTGCCTCCTTTTTCAAGTAGAAATTGAATAAAATTGGCAGGGATGAGCAGAAGGGGTAGTAAAAAGAAAATGAGACCTAAGCCTTCAGAAAGGCAGACTCAAAGTTTTGTTGCTCACAGAATGACCTCCTTTCTTATATTACTGCATGATAACAAAGCACTCAAATACTATCAAGTTGTCAAATTAAACAGCTGATTAAACTTCCTTCAGCTGGTTCCTTTGTAGTATAACCATACCCAAGAAAGAACTATTAAATGTACATGCACTTCACACATGGATTATACTAAAAAGTCACTACTAATTTTGCTATAAAGCTGACTACAGGTTTAGAAGAGTTTGCTAAATATCACAGGATAGCTAATAAAAATTTCTAGATGCAATTCTCTCAGATCATGTATTACCTTAGGTATTAATGTTTCTTTCATTAAATGAGCACTGTATCCCATGCTATTATTCTCTGGCTTCATAAAAACCATCAACATTTACTTCAACAATTAGTCAGTGCTATTCAAATTAAACTGAACAATCACTATTCCTTCCTGAAGACTGACTGACCAGTACTATAAAAATTCTCTATGATGCTTAAAAGGAAATTATGCAGTCCGAGTATTATACATTTCTGCTTATCTTGCCACAGGTGTTACTAGAGGTCTCTGTATACATAATTTTCTTAGTGTTTCTGCTTTACACATTAGTTTGAAGTCTTTGCTGAAGTTAACAAATATGATACTGTGGAGAGCAAAGCTAACAACATCTGCACAGAGAATTAAAAGGACAGCATAAACCACACAAGCGAGTTAATATTTAAAGAACAAAAATTTAATTTGGTATGCAACTTTTTCCTAGGAGGATCTTTATTTTCAACGCTATACATGTGAAAATAAGAATGAATAACTGGCTCATTATCTACATGTATAAAAATATAAACATCCTATCAAACATACGCAAAATCACCTTTCATGATAAGCATCACTGAAAAGACCTATGCCTTAATTTCTAATTAAAAGAAAGACTGCCCTTGTGGGTTTTTTAATAGCACTTGTAAATGCTACTGTATTCATCCATAAGTACATGAACTGTGAACAGCAACAGCTACAAAATGTATACAGGACTCCAGTATTGTGCCTTTATATTTTTGTGTTTTCATGTCAATAAGTCAGCAGAGTCATTGTGTTTATCCATTCTTCGAGCTCTCAATAGAAAACACCAGCAAAACTCATTGACTTTGCCTTGAGCCTTTTTCCTTTTTTAGAAGTTTACTGCCATTACTAAGTAATGGCTCAGAAAAATATCATCTTCTGTGGCAAAGCATCAAATGACTATTATATTTATGGCACCATCATTTTAAGCCTGCTGACGATACTGAGTTATCAGTAAATTAAAGGCTCATTTCTTAACATTAATAATGCTTAAAAGTTTTTAGCACAAAGACTAAAAAAAAACTGTTTATGTTACATCCATTTTTACATAAAAAATGAAAATTACTGGGTCGTCTGCCAGGAAAAGGATAGGCAACCATTAATCAAAAGACAGGCAATCTTTGTTTTAGAGATGCATTCAGCCACCTGGAAGATTCACATTCAAGCAAATATGTCATCAATTTCAGTTCTACAAGCTGATGACACTCATATTCAGTTTTTCCATAGAAACAGGTATAAGAAACCAGTAAAACATTACCAAGTTATGTACATAACATAATGTGAAAATGCTCAGCTAGATACATTATGAAATCCTGTAGCACTAAAATGATTTAAAAACTAAATGATTCATGTAAAATGTTTATATACTGTATATATATACACTAAATCACAAGGTCAATTTAAAACTGCCCCTATTCATAGCTCCAATGATGGATTTAGTAAGCTACCAGATTCTTAAAAAAAGAAAGCTATCTAGAGCAAATTTGAACACTTTAGTGAAAACGGATTTTATACAAAATCTTAAAAAACGTACTTCAGAGTTACTTAACAGAAACTAGAAAAAGACGGTCGTTACTCTTGAGAAGGGCACTGTAAAGACCTAGGATCTGTGATCAACGTCTTTTCACTTGTGGTAAAAGCTAAGCACAAAGAAGTCATCTCAGAGTAAGGCATAGGACAAACAGACTTCATTCCATCCTCAGGTGTATTGGCCTCTCACTGTATCTTATTGCTCATCTAATTTGGCAGGTTTACATTTCTATTCTTCTAAAAACACTCTGTAACACACCTATCTACAAATGGACAGTATCCAGTGCTTTCATATGCACATCTTTAATTTAATCACGCTGATAAACAATCTTGCTAATAATACAAAAAAGAAACCACGATGATGCAAATTATTTTGTTTTATGTAGCTGTGCATGCACTTAATGAAAGACCAAGTGAACAGAGACTGAGCACTGAAACTCGATAGAAATGTAGCTATCGCTGTTTCCAAATGAATTAGGGTTTTTTAAAAAAACCCTACTGTGAAATTCTTTGGTTAGAATACAGGTGCTAGCAGTATTTCTAAATTTGGAGTTAGAACTAGAACTAGCTAAAACTAGAATTATTGTTCAAGAGTTTTAAAAACATAATTTCAAGCCTTTAATATGTACTGCTAAATTCTCCAATACTTCAGATACATTTAGGATATTTTTCTGTGATGGTCTGAACAGATTATACACATTCTTAAACCAAGTATAGGTTTTTAAAGGGAAGTGCTTTTATACTCCAGACTTTGAGAATTTATTGGAAAGAGCTGCTCAATCTCCCCTACTGTAAAACCTGCAGCTCAGATCATCTGTTCCAAAGCAGACTCTGACTGCCTCCTCTGGAAAAGACTGTTATTTGGCAGGAACAAAACACAGCTCAGAAGAGGTAATTTCCCCTGAAGAGAGTTAGCATCATTCTTGTTTTTCTAAGGACAGGGCTCAATCTTTTCTAAGAAGCACTAAGTTTGCCTAGGAAGAGATACACAACTCTTAGCAGTGTCAGTGCCCAAATAATACTGCTATGAAAACCTAAGGAAATGGTTCTTTAAAAAGTGATTTTTGTCATCTGTTGGCTTCAGAGTTTTACAGCACTAATGTGACAAAAAGGAGCAAGGGTGCTCTTGATTACATTTATAATGTACACTAATTCAATGTACATGATTTCAGCTTAACAGGACCCAGGCCCTACCTTTACTCAGGCAAGCCTAGCTTCACCTCACTCCCATCATTTTGAGGGAATTTAAGGAAATAGGCATTGAGATTTCTGTCCATATTATAGACAGTAGCTTCAAGAGAATTATAAGGACTTCAGACCACCCATGGAAGTTACAATTCACAAGCACTTTAATTTTTCAAAGTGTTGTTTTACCTCTCAAGGGAATAAACACATGTCTCTGAGGACACTTCATAGTTCAAATGGTTCGTTATCCAGCAACTCTGTCCTTTCACATCAGCCTTACATGCTCGCTGTGCAGACCCTGGTCCAGTTTAACAGCTTGGAGAGAGGAGTTCAGAGACATTGGGAGCAAAGAGTGGAGATGGGAGCAACCAGTTGTGAAGGGCCACATGCACGCCTCCTGCAAAATTACTCATCTCAACAGATAAAGTATGAGCCAGTGCAAACCCCTCGCAGTCAGACTTCCCTTCTATGTGACAGTCCTTCACAGACAGGCATCACTTTGATGGGTGGGGGAGGGAGGAGTTAAAAATGGACCATTTGGGGTCTGCCCACCAAGGCAAACTCCCTCATAAGGGTATCGGGATGGGGAAAGACAGCCATTTGTCATGCCATCTTCAACAGCAACTGCTCAAAGAAACTTTAAAGTTTCTCAGCCCCTAACTGGATGATTTTTAAAACGCCCCACCCTGACAAAGCTATACTTCAGCTCTGTGCGGGGCGAGGGACAAAGATTGGGTGCACATGCATGCTTTTGTGGGACCGGCATTTGTCTACTCCCAATATTTCTCTCCTTCCTTGCTACCAACACAGCTACTGGGAGACGTAGGAGGGAGGGTGAAGGTGGGAGCCAGGATATGGTGGCTGATCAGGGACGTGGTGGCCAAGCAGGGACACGAGAGCCGAGGCACAGCACAGTGACCTCCTGCCCCCGGGGCCGTCAGGAGGTGCTGCAGGAGGGGTGGGGGCTGCGCCGGGGCTGGCCCGCCTTGTGCGTGGAGGCAGACACCGGGCTGAGAAAAGCACAGGGAGACACAGCCCCGCTTCGCATCCTCCTTCCTTCGGGATGCGACGGGACCGTAAGTGCGAGGGTGTGCGGGGCCGGCTGTCTCGTCCCCACGCCGCGGGCTGGGCGGGTGCTCAGTCCCGGCAGAAAACATACTCGGTGTAGCTGGTCCAGATCTTGTCATCGGCAGGACCGCCCTGCTCGGGGCCGAAGGCGCAGGTGCCGGTGGAGGAGCAGGCGGCCATGCGGAAGCCGGCCTCGGAGAGTCGGTCGAAGGCTTGCTCGAGGAAGTTGAACTTGAGGTAGTAGCGGGCAGTGTAGCGCTCGGGAGGGCGGTCGGGGTCGCGGCTCTCGTTCAGGGTCTCCCCGAAGACTTCTTTGGCTAGGGCCGTCTTGCCGCAGACAGTGATGCGGGCCACCCGCCGGAATTTGGCATCAGCCTGCGCCTCCCGCCCGATGGTGTAGGAGCCCCGGTAGCCGATGGTGATGTAGCCCGAGCGCCGCCCGCCTGCCCCGTCCAGCGACTGCGAGGGCGTGAGCAGCGGCCCGCCCGAGGGGCTGCGGCTGGCGGTGGGCGACGGGGCGGACGCCACGGCCCCGCCGCCCCCCTCCAGCGGCTCGGCCTCCAGGTATCCCAGGAGCGGCGGCGGCGGCTCCTCGGCGCAGA
>VZTT01026438.1:102049-117985 GCA_013400855.1 Buphagus erythrorhynchus | reverse complement strand
AAATGTAATTTACTTGTCAGATTGAAATGTTTGATATAAATCTTTAGCCTTTCTTTCAAACAAGTATTTCTGTAATATTATATTGCGAACAACTGGCATGTTTAATTAAACAACTGCTTTATTTTCAGCAGCAAAAGAAGGTATGATTATATTAATTGAATAGTAGGACCTATGACCAAATTTAAAGAAAACATTTTCAGCTCAACAAGGAGGTATGATTATCTTAATTTCAAAGCAAGACATGTGACTAGAATTGAAACAAAATGTTTGTCTCTGTCTTTACAATTATTAAAAAATATTTTCATTGAAAAACAAAGTGAATAAATGCAATTTTAAAAGTATCTTTCCATAAAAACTCTTCCTTCAAATCACAAGCTGGCTAAAAAATTTAAATCAGTTAAATAAAAGTCCTAGGACAATTGGTTTCTGTGATGAACCACAGTTTTAACATGTTGACTAGTACTTTTGAATTAAAATACTATGTTTCTACAAATGCTTGATAGCAAATCTGCTGTATATTTATAAGGTAATTCTTGTAGCTAGACACAGAAGCAACGCTTAAGCTCACATGTCTTGTTCATGTCAGAAGTTCATTTAATAGAAGTGATTTTACCAGCATGAATAAGTAGAAATTTCACCTATCTTGAATAAAAAATATTGTTTTATAGTTTCATTAATATTGCTGCTGTTTCTCACCCTGTTGTCTCGAAAATAGTTTGTTAGTGTCTACACATATACAATTTAAAATTTTAAGTTATCATGATCTCCTATGAAGTGAAAAATAAGTTACAAGGTGTTAATAGGAAAAAGGATGAGACACAAAAAATATAATTTTTTCAAATCATCTTTTATTTGTTTGAAATAGAGAAAAGCAAGACATACATCATTTAAATGCTTGTGACCTAATGAAATTATCAGTGAAAATGGAGAAGCTGTTAAAGGAAACATATATTGAATTACAATCCTAATTACCTGTGTTTAGATATGCTTATTTAGGTAAATAGACGAAATATTTTTGATCCAGATGTGACAAATTCCATGCTGTCATTTACCTTGCAGAGATCATAGAATTTTTGCTTTTATCACATTCCCCAGAGTGCTTTCATGTTTTCATTAAAAAGCAGTAGTTGAGAAAACATGTCAGATGCTAAGCACAAAATCCACAATGCAGCAACATGGAAAAAATGTAACAACTTTTTGGAAAAAATGTCTTTATGTCAACCTGCATATAATCTTAAATGGCTTGCCAGTGAATGTTAATTTGCTTTAAAGTCATGTCATGATATGACATCATGTGCTAAAGAAAACACTTGCTTATTTGGCTGGTGTATGACCAAAGAAAAAAATTACCAGATAGAGTTTTGACAAATAATTATATCTAAACCTGTATTGGTATTCGAGATGCTTTATGATAACTAGACATTAAGCCAAGGGTTAAGTAATGTCCAATGGCAAGTTGTGGTCATTAAAGATGTGATTTTATTTTCTTAACTACTGACTTAAAATAAAGCTTATGCTGAAGTGCAAAAATGTCACTGTCTGAGACTGGAGTATTTATTTTCAAATAATTCAATAATAATTCAAATAAGTATTTTTACAAAATCTTTGTATTTTGTTCATACTGTAGCTAATAAAACTCCTCAGGGATTTAAGGTGAGGCTATTATACCAGTTCTGTGTATCATTTTCCAACATATTATAACAGTTTGTAGGGTGCTCATTAAGAATTAAGTTGAACAGGAACATTGTTCAAGTAAACTAAAAACTTCAGTAAGGATCTAGAGTATTATGTTCCTTTGTCAAATGTGGACACTAGACTGGTTCCTTCTGATTTATTTACATTTATCCAAGCAAGTGCAATATAAAGGGCAAGTCTTCTCACCCTCTCACACAGAAATTGCTGAGATGTAAATGGAATTATTCATGAAGAAAATTAATGAAGTTTAGTGCAAGATTTTGAATTGTTAATTTACTTGGGAGGAAACATGTATATGGGTTAACAAAGATGAATTTTTCATTTTCCTGATAATAGATGATTTCCTTAGAGTCTTCCATGACATACCTCATCAAGATTCATCATTCTACAAAGGATATAAAGAAATCAAAAGCAACTATTCACATTTGCTAATGTCTGCTGTGGAGTTTGTTGAAGAGAAAGGCAAGCAGACTTTATTACTGTGTTTCTGCACAGATCTAAGCAGACACTCAGGATTAAACAGATAAATGAAAACAAATGGCTTGCAGGGGATTGAAAAGACAACAAAACTTACAGCCAAACTCTTCATGGTAGACTTGTGATATTTCAGTGCAATGTATCTTTCTAGTTAGAAATTTCTCCTATTATATCTGTAAAATGCTTTGCTGATTCAAGCAATACTTTTAACTAATGACTCTACTTGTACTGCCATAATTTCCATACCTTTTCTTCACCCCTCCTCTTTACTTCAACCTAAATAAACCAATATATGTCGTTACAAATGTTATTTTGCATCTGAGCAAATGTCCTTTCCAAGAAACATGACAATTCTGTATCTGTTGCAACTTGTATTCTAAAATCCAATAACTTTGTTTTATTAAAATAGATGTAGATAATGAAGATGGACATAATAACTGGTAATCTGCAGCACTCATAAATCTGACAACTCCATTTTTCAAGTCCCTGTGCCTATTCATCCTGTGTCTGAAGAACAAGCAGGCAAATAGTTGTGTAAAAGTAGAATGCCTTTTTAACCCTCCTAAATACTGAATGACTGTGGAATTGGATCTTNTGAAGGTAGAAATTGTCTTTGTTTTCTAATTGTAAAGAGGGTAAGATGCTCTCTACTGGAATATATAAGTGTTCCTTGTTACAGGTCAGTATTTTGTTTACTTAACACAGGCTTCCATTGCCAAAAAATGGCTTATTTTAGAAAGACAGGATTTCCAAATAATTTATTACTCCTCCATTAACCATTTTCTGTATCCCAGACTTACAGCTAAGCAAATGGAAAACTAACTGTAAACACTCTGTGCTGATTCCTGACAATAATGATGTCTATAGCAATCCTGTGGCCATTAAATAATCCTACTGGCCATAATAAAATCTAGTCAGTGCTAGATTCTGAGCTCTGACAAACAATTACCAAAGCAGGACTAGAAGAAAAAAAATGCATTATTTTCCATTTTTCTGAAACAGAGTGCTAAAATTAGGTTTAGCTATATTAAAACCAAAAAAACATAACAGGTAGCTAATGAAAGAAAAGCATCAATGTGAACTATGAAGGAATTCTATCCCTAGTTAACAGTGTTTAGATATAGACACTGAAGTGACCATAATACACTGAATCCAATGGCAGAGAGTGAATGGATAAGAGAGTACGCTGGAAACATCCCCAGATTTCCTGTTTCCTGTGAAGTCCAAACCTATCTTACAGCAAGATACTTGGGTAGAGAGCTGTTGGCATAACTCAGGTCTACTCAAATTATTTGGTCTGAAGAACCTTTGGAAAAAATATCATGTAAATATTAGTTCAAATTTGAATATGAATATCAGTTTCACTAGATTTATAACCAGTTATACTTTATTTGACTTTTTTCTCATCTAAATATATCTTTCCATTGAAGCCAAAATGTTCCATAAAAATGTGTCAGATTTAATGATGTTTACAATGGGAATGTTCTAAATATCCTGGCTTGTCAATTTAGTAATTTCCTAATGAGAGAGTGAAACAAAGGACTGGAAAGAGAAATATACACAAACAAACAAAAAAATTATTTGGTCCCAAAACAGATGTATGCAATTTTATTTCATAAAAGTGTTCCAAATAGTTCTGTTTTATTTTCAATGTGAAACAAAAAGACATCTCAAACCATACATATTTTCACAGATTGGGGAATAATACATTGCCCTTAGATTTACTCAAGGTATGACATTTTCTGTTTGCTTCCTGAAAACAATATAATAGTTCTGTAGTCAGGAATACTTACAAATATACTTTTCAGCTTGAATTCATTAGCAGTTCCAAAAGCAAGTTTCGGTTGACTATAACTTTCATATCTACAATTTTTTTGAATGTTGTGTTGACCTACATAAATCAGCTCTTCAGTGAAAAGAAGCAATAATTACAAACATAGCAAACCAGTACCACATATACAGATGACACTCCAGATCATACTTGTTTGCTTTTTGAATAATGTCAGTTATTCTGAATGTATTTGTATGATGTATCAGTTGTATGGCCTGCAAACATATTTTAATTTCAGTAAAATATAAATTCTTAATTTTCCATTGCTGGATAAGAAGATGGAACTGAAAGGATACATAAGGCTGCCCTATAGCCACAGTTAGGCATTAAATAGATGCAACAGTTATACAAAATTGCCTTGGTCAATCTAAGTTTCCCAAAATTCAGGAAACCGTGCTTGCTCTTCCTACCTCCAAGGAATCCAGTGTGAAGGGAGGTATGCTCTGTGTCCATGGTTCTTAAAAAAAACAAACAAACAACAAATAATCACTTCCCAAATCATAGGATTTAGTCAAAAGCTAGAATTAAGGTGTATCAGAGGATGAGAACAAATGTCACAGGTTCTTGAAATTATAATGGCAATATATTGAATAAAATTGCCAGATAATCCATAAAACACAGTAATATTATTCATTACAAAAGGAGATGAAAATAACCTCTCAGTGGTTCCTCTAATCAGATGTGGGGGAAAACAATCTTCCTAGTTGAAATTTGGCAACTGATTTTACCTCAAAATCTTGATCATGATGTGTCAAATTTTGAAAATTGACCGGTACTCTACTCAGATTTTCAGACGAGGCAAGCTAGCATAATGTAGACCTATCTGTCCTGAAAATTGGAGCACAAATTCACATAGGTTACTTGATTAATAAAATGTAGATTACGAATTGTCAAAACTCACAACAAACAGGAGGGTCTATAGATTGAGGATTACTAACTGAAGGGATTTACAAATAATTTTAAAGTGTACCAGTAGTAAAGAATTTTGTAGCCTGTTTGCAGACAATTGGGGTACAAGGAAAAAAAACAAAATTTAACCAATTATTCATTCTGTGTCAATCAGTTCACTTTAGCTGACATTATACAGGAGACATTTTACATTAGCTTTTCAAACTGCACTGATCTAAGGCATGCACAGAGCAAAGGAATAATTGAAGGCCTTTTGTCGCCCACATAATTTATTTTTGTTTTCTTTCACAATCATATAGAAATCCTTTGGATTACCCACTTCGGTTACAAGGTGATTCATGTCTCACCTATGAAACATCTGTGAAGCACAATATCTGCTAAATTTTAATCAAGAATCACTTCCTTTCAAAGTGGTCATTGATCCACTGTTAAAATAGCTTATAAAAACAACCATTTGGGAAAAGAGTTATAAGATTCTACTGCTGTTCTATCACATATTTTAGAGTTATTTTCAGAGGAAATCTCAAGATTTTTAAATAATTTTTGATCTAATTACAAATGGCTATGAAATCTAGGAATAAAACAGTATTGGTATTATTTATATTTCTATAGAAAGGAAAGATAATATCCAGGATTGACTTTTAAATCTATTAATGAGCCCTGGCAATGCGAGAAAGAGATGGATTAGGTAGATGTAATGAGATATGATTAAAGGGTGTAGGCACTGAAGGGTGTTGGAGAAATTCTTTTCAGAGGGAGTATAATTAGTGTCTGATAAAAGTACTTAGTAGATAAGATTTTTGAAGAAGAAAGGTTAAGATAAACACATACCATATGACAAACCTGTTTAATTTTTTTCTTTTGGTTCTTGCATAGTCAATAAATTGTTGAAGTTTTATACATGAATAACATTTGTTGAATATTTATATGATTAAACCCCACAAGACAATTAAAAGGGTTTAAATAGAGAAAGACAGAAAGCAAAGAAAATGTCCTATTACTTTTCCTTTCTGTATTTCTCTTTTGATTTATGCAACTTAGATAATAACATGAAACCTTTTCCTGAAATTAAACAAACAAATAAACTTCTTAAAAAGTAAGATTTGCAGAAGTTGCTTAGCAACTTTCAAATCACTTTTTATTAAATTGGAAGTTTCTCCTCCTAGTTTAATGCTTAAAATATGCAGCAGCCTATAGCAGATCATCCTGGCCACCTTTACACAAGTCCCAGGCAGAGATGCTTCTTTGTCCATTTAGCCAATAGTATTTTCCACACTTGAAAATAACTCTGAGGATGAGATATCAGGCCTTTAGTTTTCTACTTTTAAGTGTGAACCTTCAACATACAACTGGAGTTTGGATTTGAAGTGATAAATCTCAGTCCAGTTAGAGCACTCATAGATGAATTGCAGATAAATATATTAGATACTTACAGATTCAGAAGAGAAGTTCACCATGTGAACTGACCATGTGAAACATGAAAACCTGAAATAAAAGCAAATGCTGTGTTCTGTGCATCTGGGGATTCCTCAGTAAAGGAGAGTTACCATGTTGTGGTCTCTGGTCCCTATTTACAAGACCAGCAATGGTGAATTCTCCTTTGTTGCCTTGTTTTTTAAGACACAGTATCTTTTCTACAGTAATTCATTGCAACAGAAAATCGTTTAGGACTTCATAGAATCATAGAATGGTTTGGGTTCAAAGGGGTCCTACTCTCTTTCCGTCTGAAGCCATTTCCCCTTGTCCTGTCACTACATGCCTGTGTAAACACTCCAGTTTTCTTGTAGGCTCCCTTCAGGTACTGGAAGGCTGCAATTAGGTCACCCTGAACGCCTCTCTTTTCCAGGCTGAAAAATCCAAATTCTCTCAGCCTTTCCTCATAGGAGAGGTGCTCAGGCCCTCTAATTATCTTGCTGACCCTCCTCTAAACCTGCTCCTAGAGGTCGATGTCTTTCCTGGACTGAGGACCCTAGAGGTGGATGCAAGGTAAGGTCTCATTCAGGGTGAGGTCTCACCAAAGAAGGGTAGAGAGGCAGTATCACTTCCCTCAACCTTCTCACTCTTTAGAAGCTTTGAAATGGTTGGCTTTCTAAGCTGCAACATTCTGCAGTATTCTGGACTTATTCAATTGTCCTTTCCTAATCATGCCTTCATGAAGAAAAGCATTGGTAAAACTCAGCATTGGAAACTCTACCCTGACACGTGACTTCTGAAATAGCTCTGAGAGCTAATTCAGGCCCATCTTCCAAGGGAATCAGCCTCAACGTGGCTGCTTCTTCTCATTCAGTCTCAGAGTAGAGGGACTTGCTTTGCAGTAGCAGAGCAGAAAAGCAAAAAACTGCAAGCTTGAGATCAGGCTTGGCATGGAACCCTCATGCTGATAGCTTTACTTCAGTGCAGAGGAGTAAATCAGGATCATCTTCCTCATCCTCAAAAAATATGTCTCTTAAAGGACTGCCATACATCAGGAGCAGATTTTCTTCCTTTTTCTGTGTACAGGAGTGTCATAGATTCTTATGTCAGACTTCCTGATCCACAGAGCACATGTGCAACTCAAGTCTCTACGTGGCATGGAGGGTGGTTCCACGAATGGAAAAATGCACAGTTATACAGAGCATTCTCTAAATCATTGCCAAGTTATTTAAGTGTACTTCTTAATGAGTACATAAAACCAGTTCCCACCAGGCACGTAATCTATCCAGAGAATATCTGAAATTCCTACACAGCACTCAGTTTAAGTATCTTGCAAAAATTGCCCTAGCAGACTTATTGTTATCAACGACCAAATAACCAAAACAAATAATAGAATTGGCAAAAAGTTCCCATCCTTAATAAATAAAACCCAAATACACACATACATAAATACATTTAAGGATTTAAGGATGCATGGATACCCATGAAGATAGGTATGAGCAAAGGGAGCAGTGTTTTTTGTGATATTTTAACACTAGATCAACATCTTAAAAAGAAAGAGAACAGATCTTTTTGTCTCGTGACTTCAGTAAATTAGGCAGTTCCTACCAGTTCATTACTAATTAATTAATTAATTAGAGAGATTTGTGAGATTTTTAGCTCCTCTAAACTTCAAGCAAATTTTCAATAGTAGAGAATGAATTATGGGTGCCAGAAGGAAGTTTCAAAGTCACTCCTGATCAATAGACCTAAAGGAAGATTGAAAAACTGCTTTCCTTGGCAGTACTCTGTTATCTCTGAAGTGTAATGATAACACTGTAAATCAACATCATTCAGCATTGTCAACATTGGTTTTGATACTAATTTTTCAGCTTCAACTCCACCAAAAAATCTGAAATATTTGATTTTTTAAATGAGCATACTGAGGTAGTATATAACTTGGCTTATGATTTTGTGAAAGAATCAATTCTTAAAAATTACAGAAGAAAGATATTAGTTCATCTATTTCCTTTCAATGTAAGGACATTGCTCAGATTACATTAATCTCTGGGGGGGAGTTTGCAAACTTGGCATTGAATAATTAGATCCATGGGGCTTCCAACATTTATGTAAATAATCTCAAAAATATTTTCCACCTGTTTCCATCAATCAGGAACATTTCAAGTACATTTAAACCTATTTTTTACAGCTTTTTATTGTTAGTCTGTTTCTTCTAGTGATATTTCAGGTTCATCAGGTAAGGAGACAAAGATTCAATGGACTCTGGCAGAGCAGGAGTGAAACTGGAAGTGTCAGGAATTCTATTGTGTTGTAGGAAGAGAGAGTGAGGTGGTTCTTTGGAGCAAATAAGGCAGCTGGGTCTCACACATGCTTACTTGTACACACCTGCTTACACAAGTTCTGATGCCCAAGTTTCTTCCTGTAAACCAACAACACTATTTCATAGCTTCAATAGGGATCATGGTGGAATTTTACAGAGAAAATTTGGTTATCCATAGGATCTACATGAAAACAAGGCAGTGAGCACTTTTCTGCTTTGCTTGTAGGGGCATGTGTCAAAAAACTCTTAGAGACATTAACAAAGGTGGGTTCATGTCCTGCAAAACAGGCTGATCAGACACTCAAAGACCTACACTACTTTCTCTTGTCACCTTTCTGGGTACTGCAAGATGTGGTCTACTCCATCTTTGGGGTAGGAATCATGTAGGCTGGAAATCAGTAGTACCATTCTATTCTGCAAAACACTTCTACCTGATTTCATTCAGGGCTGTCAGGCTTTCTTTCTTCTTCCTTCTATCTTTTTTTCCTCGATAGAGTCTTAACTTTGCTGCTGCTGCTGCTGCTGCTGTTCTGCTTGCATCAGGAACCAAAAAACATGTGACTTTTCTAGTTCTCCTCTTTTTTTTACAGTCTCTGCACCACTCAGACTCATGGCACAGACTCCAAAGTCACAACTCTGGGCTTTCCATGGGTGAATCTTAAAGATGCAATACAAACACACCACATAGAGAAAGAAAGGAGTTTGCCTGTAGGTCCTCTGAACTTTTCACTGAGTTAATTTGAGCTGACAGGAACAGGATGCTATGTTTGACTGACAGAATTTACCCTAAATCGGTCAGTGTAAAGGAGATGAGCAGGAGAAACATTATGAAAATCTTTTCTAAAGATGAGAAAAGATATGCTGTTTGGAAAGAAAAATATGGAATAAGCCCTGCTGGTCATAAATATTTTAGGTGTTCCTGCAGAGAACTGAAACCTACCATTGATTCAATTTTTAACTATGGAGATTATGACTAATATTTTCTGCTGCTTGTGTGCGTGTGGTTCGATGTTCCCTACAATTGTACTACACTGATTCATTATTTACTTTAAATGTTAACATAAAGATGCTCTCTTTTTGCTCTCACTTGCTTTGGGGTTTGTTTTGTGCTTGTTTTTTTGTTAGGGATTTGAGGGGTGGGTTTTGGGGTTTGGGTTTTTTTCCAATTACAATCAAATAGGGACTACTTCTAGGTGAAGTAGGGTTATCCTTCTCCGTCTCCCAAAAATACAAAGTGGCTCTTCTGAGTATCACTCTCCTTTTGGAAGGTCTATGCAATCTCTTGAAGATTAGGGGCTCACCGTATGCAGGAAGAGAGCTGTCAGGGTTTAGATCAAAGTTGGGGATTGGTGAGGGACAGGGGAGTGTGGAGAAAAAGAAATCACCGAGCTGATCTCAGACACTGCAAGGCACCAGCACCTTCTCTCTTAGGTCAATGTGTACATTATTCCTGCTACTTGCAAGGAGTTGAAGTAACGATTTGAAAAATAAGGAAAATTGCCATTCCCATAAGGCCTAAACAATACTGAGCTGAAGGTTTAGGAAAATATTGGTCCTTTTCCACCTCTCAGATGATCAGAAAATTCTCTGCACTTTCTGTTTCAGAAAACCCTAAAAATAATGGATAGTTCCTTTCTGAAATTGCCAGTAACACCCCATTCTTCCCAGGTTTTCAGAGCTCACAGTAGTGACTGGATAGATGAGGCCATCACGAGCCAGAGACATCATCAGCATAGAACACTCTGCTATTTATTTAGACTCTGAAAAAGAGCCTTCTTGCTTATTTTCCTAAAATAATTAAAATGCATCACTTAAGTTCCGATTTGCTAAAAAAAAAAAAAAAAAAAAGAAAAAAAAGGCGTGGGAGCATAAATGTTTTGGCTCTGAGCTGACAGTAAATATATCTTCACATCATGTTTTTATTTTACCGTTTCCAATGCATCTATCCTTCCTAGCCCCTTCCCCTCCCCCATTAATTTCTGAAGTGTCTGAAGGAGCCCTGGAGCTCACAGCATTGTCTCTCTCCCCTCTTTACGGCGGGAGATCAGATGTTTTACCTTCCCCTCTTGCACGCCTGATGACAGGATGCAGGAGTGTGTTCAGCCGGGCGCTGGGGCCCGCGGCTGGCACACGGAGCGCGGCCGAGGAGTCCCGCTCAGCGGGGCGAGCCCCGGGCGNCCGACCCCGTCGGAAAGATGGGGTGGCTGGACCTGGGTCCCCACTGTCCCCCTGCATGGCACAGCGGTGACACCCCGGGGCGGGCAGCGCAGGGGGAGCGGGAAGGGAGAGAAGAGGAGGGGACGGGGAAGAGGGGAGAGGGGAGAGGGGAGAGGGGAGTGGGCAGCAGACAGCGGACAGCGGGCAGCGGGGAGTGGGCAGCAGACAGCGGACAGCGGCGCGGATCTTCCCCGCGGCGGGGCCGTCTCGGGCAGCGGAGCCGCCGCCGCTGAGCCGCAGATCGCGCTTACCCCTGTCCGTGCGGGCGGCCAGCACGGGTCGGGGCTTTGGTGCTGCTTTGCTGATGGGTTTTTTAACCCGCAAAACAGGTCTGGGGGGCGTTGCCCCAAATTCCTCCACTGCTGACTGGCTACCCTGGGAAAGGAGTTTCTTGGATTAAATTAGGGTAAAATATAAATATATGTTTATTTCAATCTTCGTTCCCCTCGAAAGCTGAGAAATGTCTGTTATTTGCACGTTGTGCAGGGAAGCCAGCTCGATATTAATTTAAGGAGAGTAACTCCAGCACTGCTGGTGATATTCATTTGCAATTCCTACACACTGGCTATTATGTGCAGGGAACTAATCCTGCCTTGCCTTGAAAACAGAGCTTCCACTTAGCTTGCTGCGCTCCTCAGATTTCCCTTAAAAGAGAGCCCTTGTTTTGCTGGGATTTTATTATTTTTAATAACATTACATAGATATTCTCTCGATGTGTAGTGCTTTTTTTTTTTCTGTCATGAGCCTTTGGGGTCCAGCCCCGTCGCTGCCGTGAGGCAGGAAAGTTTGCAGCACCCATGATTCGTTCCTCCTCCCTGTTACCGCTGTCGGCGGTGAACACCAGCCCATAGGCACTGCATAATGGCCAACCCTCTCACATCCTGGATCAGTGTCCAGCCAGGGAGCACCGCCGAGGTTTAATTGCATCCATCTGCTGGCATTCACTGAAAGGGTGAGCGATATGGGCCATGCTACCACCAGGGAATCCGCGCCTGGGAGAGTTAGTTGTGTCTCCTCGTAGGCAGACACTAAGTCCGGCAGAAATCAGGCAGGATTGTCTCCGGCCGCTAAACTCAAACTCCTGAAATCCTGAACCCGCTGACACGAAGCGAGCCTTTGCCTCTGCGACCCCTTGCAAGCCAAGACTGGCCCCTCCGAGGAAAGAAAACCCAGAGGTCAGTGTAGCAGACCCCGGCCCACCCAGCCACATTTTCCCAGAGCACCCAGAGCACCTGAAGGTAGAGAGTGACCCAGCAGCCCCGGACAGGGTCAGATCTCGTTTAGACTGGGCCTGCGGAGCCGGAGCCTCGGATGGCCGCTAGTAGGACGCATTTAAAGCGTTTATTGGCATTATGGCAAATACAGTGCACGGTCAAAAACAATTCAAGAAGTTACAGGCTTGACCACGACAGCCCTTCCCGCCTAACCCGAGGAAGAAGCTCCAGCTCTGCACGAAATTACTCCAGGAATTAAATAATGCTTGCAATTTTAGTAGGATTTTAGTTTATGTAGTAATGTCTCTC
This sequence comes from Buphagus erythrorhynchus, assembly GCA_013400855.1. Taxonomy (NCBI): domain Eukaryota; kingdom Metazoa; phylum Chordata; class Aves; order Passeriformes; family Sturnidae; genus Buphagus; species Buphagus erythrorhynchus. The sequence continues at coordinate 105,600 of VZTT01026438.1, read as the reverse complement.
CGACTTCACAACCGCCTTTCCCATCCCATCCCCTACCCCGGGGCAGAACTTATTCCTTACGATGAGTCGGCGATTATCGAAGAGCCTGACTTAACCTCGGACACCTGCCTGGAAGATTTTGGGACAGATTATTTTATAAAGTACTGTCCATCGAGTCAGTCGGGGTCCACATTTCACAGCCGCACCTCGAAGCGCTCCGGTGGCTCCTCTGCCTCCCGTCAGAGCTCTAGCCCATTTGACAAACGCAGCTTCTCCTTTTCCCGAGGAGACGATGAACTCATGCTAATATTACAGCCACTAATTTCTTCAACCTCTCACTCCCAACCCTGACCCCCTCCCCAGGATCTCCCTACCCCACCTCACCTTCAGCCCCCCTCTTCTCCCCATTTTTCTTCATGGTTCTAGCGAACAAAAACCGGCATTTGATGCCAGCGCACTGTCCTGGGCTGTTTGTGCATCATGACTTCGCAGACCTCATTCATCACGGATCCTTCTCCCGGACAGTTCCCACTTTGGCTGTCAGGCTTTTCTCGTCACGTCACCTTCTTCCTCCACAGATACCTAATCAGGGAGAGAGCACATCCCAGGCACATCCAAGGCAGAAAAGTCCGCCCACCCCCACCTTCCCGTAGTCCCTGCGACCGCCCTTCAGGCCCCATGGCTTCGGTTGCCCAGGGCTCAAGAAATACAGGAATAGAGAAAAGGGCTCAGCTCTGCAGGACCTGGTGCTAACGCAGCTTCCCCGGGTCCCAAGCTTAGGGTACCGATTCAGTGACGAATTTCCCCAAGCATGACACGACAGCACAAAAAAACTTTCTGACCGGACTGTTCACATCAGTTCCTGCCAAAACACTTGCAATGCTGGAGAACGATGCTGCTGAGATAGCTAACGGCGTCTGAAGGTAGCTTAGGAAATGCAGAACGTCTGGTTAGCAGAGAGTGGAAAAAGCAGACATCGAGGAGAGTTTTTCAAGAGCTCCTAATAAAGTCCCACTTAATCACTATTTTTCTCAGAAGAAAGGTAAAGGTATGAGGGCACCTATTTAACCCTTTGATTAGGGTTTTTAAAAGCATGAAAGAAGATACAATATTTAAGAAATTTCTTATGACTTAAGTGATGACTCACCACACGGTTAGTAGCTTTTCAAGTATCGGCTACCATAAGATGTGCATGAAAGCATTAAAAAAACCCAAAACAAACAAAAAACCCCAAAAAAACAAAACCAAAACAAACAAACAAAAAAAAATCCCAAAGCAAAACCAACTAAACAAAAAGGATCTGCGGGCCCAAACTCCCATGAGTCATCGTGTTTAATAACTAACTAGGTTCAACTCTGCATTTCTATGTGCGTTTGTATTTTCATTGTCAAAGAAGAAGCGTGTATGTTCTTCACATGTTAGATTTGCAATTTCGTGTTCATTTCGACATTCCCTAACGACCCATCCCACAGAGGTGTCTAAAAGCTCCTACAGATTATCTCCCATCTCTCTACTACTCTAATGTGACACACCTACTTACATTTTAGGGGTAAATAATTTGAGACAGATTTACAGTTCAACCCTCTCAGCAGACAGGAGGAGAGGTCTGCGTGGAATATAAATTCAAGAATGTAATTCTTTCTCAAACAAATAATCTGTTCCCTTTCAAATATAATTAATGTTTTGATAGTGCATTTCTTGTGAGAGAGAGATACAAAAACAGAGGCAACCTCTTGGATCTCTGTTTGTATATTTTCAACAGGAATTTACAGTACCTATCTTGTGAATGTGACAGATAGAGTGTTTTGAACATTTAGAATTTTATTTATTAGCAGAACTACAGCAGGAAACTGATAGGTCCTTACTATCCACTATGCCCACTTAATGCACGGTTTTGTTGCAAAGGAAATTACAGTTGCCGGAGGAGGGCATTAGTCTTTCAGGGGGATGAGAAATGTTCCCTAGTTCTCAAGGTGCAGACTTCTATCTTGGGCTCCGGAGCCGTAAGTCCTTGTGCTTTGTCTTTCGTTCTCCTCTCTCTTTCCTCCGTGGGACTGAGCCTATGTCCCTTTTCTTCTCACGTAAGGAGCTAAGGAAAACGGTGGGAACATTTTGGTTTTGAGTCTCCAGCGTTCACACTGGTCCGGGCAATGGTGTTTTTCAAGTGATATAGTCTGAACAAAGCCATTTTTGAAAATGCCCAGAACATTCGTCAGATGCTTGGTAAATACTCTTATATGGTTGTATGGTTCATTAGTTATAGATCCGCTACATAATCCAGAGAGGCTGAATTGTCTTTTTTCCCCTTCTTCCCCTCTCTCCCTCTCTTTACTTCTTTCTCTTTGCTTTCTATCGCCGGTTTCAGAGGAAGGTATACAAAGACGATTCTGCCACGCTTGGGAACACGAAATTCGCTGATATCTGCTCTCAATGCCTACATCGTTTCTAAAGCACAACAGAAAACTGTCTTTGTGAGGAAAAAAAAAAACAAAACCAACCAACTAACCAAAAAAAAGGAAAAAAAAGAAAAAGAAAAAAAACAAAAACAAAAACAAAACAAAACAAACAAAAACCCCACCCCACACACACAATAAAGTTAAAACCAAAACAAAACCCAAACCCAAACACTCAACTCCAAACCAAACCCAAAAACTATCTTTTAACTCAAAATGCTATGAACTCTGGAAATCAGTTTGAGACCAAAGCCATATGGACACTCCTATCTAGTTCATGAATGGCCAGATTCGACTTCCACAAGTATCAAAGTAAATTTCACATTCATGCCACTGCATTGGGACCCCATTATGTCTATAGCCTAGTAAAACACCTAGTAATATAATTTTCCAACATTATATTATTTTTGAAAAATCGAGTATTAATCGGAAGAGCAGAGAAACTTTAAAAAGCATTGTTTTCCAGCCGGGGTTGCCTTGCCTCACCTCACTTTGCTCAAGCCAAAGAAAGAGAAAGTCAAAGAAAGAGAGGACACATCTGAAAATGACTCTTCGTAAAAAGTGTCAGACCTGCAGTCGGTTTGAAAGTCTTTAGCAACAATAAACATTAGGAATATGCGTCATTACTAACCTTGAAAAAATAATCACTAGGCTTAGAAGAGTGGTATTTGCGTTTACAAAATAGTGCAAGGAAGGCCCTCTAGTTGTACAGGAAACAGACATGGCTATTCCGATGTCAGCAATAAAAAAAAAACAAAACAAAACAAAACAAAAAAAAAACAACAACAAAAGAAAAACAAAACCCAAAAAAACACCTCCATTTTTTTCCCCCTGAATTTATAATTTCTAGATAGATTATTGCAGGTGTGTAACTCGGATTTGGAGTATACAATATTGTGATGCCATTTTAATTTTATCGTATGTATTGTCTGGATTTACCTTTTCTAGAAACTCCTAAAATGTCTTGTAAACACCTGAACACTATGACAGAGATAACCTTAGTTCAATACAAAGTTACCAACCTCAGTCATTGAGATCCAATTAATTCGATGTTTGCCTCCAGTGATCTGTGAAAAAAAAAAAAAAAAAAAAAAAAAAAAAAAAAAAAAAAAAAAAAAA
>VZTT01026438.1:68557-88448 GCA_013400855.1 Buphagus erythrorhynchus | reverse complement strand
TTGTGATTTTACCGAGGGAGAAAACAAAACACTCGTCCGGAGGGGACGCAGGCGGCGGGATGGGCCCGGGCTGCGGCAGCGGCCGGGGGCCGGACGCCGCTGCCCGCGGCCTGCCGGGGGAAGACGGGGTCTGCTCCGGCCCGCTCGGGCCGTGCCCGCCGCTCTCCGGACTGTGAGTTGGGAGGCTCGGGAACGAGCGGCCCGTCTCCTCCCCTGCTCTCGCCCCGTGTCACCGGCGGCCGGAGCCGGGCTTCGCGCTTCCCTGCCCGCCGCCGCCCTGTCAGCTCCGCGCCGCTCCCGCTCGGACGCCGCTTCCCTTGCGCGGCCGCCAGAGCCACGCGGGAGGCGTCGGGCTCCGTCCGCCTCCTCCCTCGCATTGCCGGGCTGGCCGAGCCAGCCGAGCACAGGCCGCGCGCCAGGTGTACAAAATAAATGTTGGTATTGGTAGCCCATGAGATCGACACTGCGGTTTCCTGCCGGCCTGGCCCGTGGGCCTGGCCACGGGGTCTCAGTTCCGCGGAGTTTAGTTTCGCTGGGAGAAGGGATGGGGCGAGCGGCAGCGGGCCGGGTGCTCCAGGGGCAGGGAAAGGATCTGGCACCGCCGCTTTCCACAAGTAGACACGGTGATATAGGCTCGGGTTGGGTATTAATCGTTCACGGCATATCGTTTTTTACTGTCAGCACGGGAACAAAAAAATCAAGCGGAAAACAAAGTGAGATGCATCGCGCAGCTTTCTTATTCGGAAAGGAGAAAGGGAAATGTAATGGACAGAGAGCGTGCTGATCTCATTCAGATCAAAGCTGTGGCAAACGTCTAGCACGCGTTAAGCTGTTTCACGTTTGTGCTGGAGGAAAAGATGCTCCGTAGAAACAATACGTGCAGCTCAACCCCAGCTAAAACAATTTATCCCAAGGAAATTCAGGTTAGAGCACAATGCAATGAGTGTAGTTCTGTGCAGACGTGCGTTTTATATATATGTTTGTGTATATGTGTGTACGAGGGAGGGAAGAAAAGCGAGTGTGGGAAAGAGACAGTAAATAACGAGGACAAGTAAAATGGACCGGTAATAAACAATTGCAATTGGGGATGGCATGAACTCTGTGCATTGGATTAACCTCGAATGACCTTACCACAATTGTATTTATTTAACCAATTTCATAACAGGTTGCTTCTGACACACACACACATACACATACAAGTTAATGATCAACAATCACTCTTTTTTTCTTTTATTTGTTGTTTGGTTTGAGATTTTTTTTTTATTTTAGAAATTCAGGTTGTTTGGGTTTTTTTTTTTAATCATGACCATTTATAATTATTTTGTTTCTCAACACTGAAGTCAATGTGTGGGATTTCTTGAAGAAGAGTGCATTGAGGAGGATATTATATGATTCTACCATGGCAAGGGGTAAGAGGAAAGGTAAGCTTCCTGCATATTATTATGATTATGATGATCATTAACTAATATGTGTCATTATGGTGCACTAGGATCCCATTAGGGTGGCTGGGCCCAGTGCGTTTTCCTACTCGGTCTAGCATGTAATGATTCGGTGTAACCAGATTCTTGAGAAAGGACAGGTTACGTAAACATTTACTGATGTGGAGTAACTATACTATTTGTACTCTGATATGCAGGAAGGAAAGTGTTGATTAACACAGAAGAAAAAAAAAGCGAAATTAGCTGATTGCATGCTCATAAGTGCAAGCTGTCATTGAACTGCTTTTAAAATAGACACAGCTGGGTGTTTGTGTTGAAAAATTTCTTGTGTTTTTGCTAATACTGAAATAAGCATGATTTTGTATACCAAACATTTTCAGATCATTAAAATTTGTAATCTGTGCTGGTTTTAAACACAAAGAAAAGAAACAGATTCATTTCGTTGTAAAATTTGCTGATATTATATTAACTCAATCAGGTCTGTACAAATGGTGTATTGTGCCTTATCAAATCTCTTTGATCCATTTAATACACAAAGTGCCAAACGTGTGTATTGTTTGTTAACATTGAACGTTTTATTCAAATCCCAGCTCTGTAGCAAACTGGAGGAGTTTTTGTTTAATGTAACACTGACATTGCCTGTTGAAATTTTAATGCCTTGAGGTGTTTCTTAGGTCAAAGCTGAGTTTACTTTGTGTTGTGATCAGGAATGAAAATGTAGCAGGGAAGAAAATAGAAGTTTTATCTTTTTTTCATTTCTGAGCAAAAGGCTAACACCACAAGAAGCACACTTTAAAAATAATTTCATGATCTAGATTTAACATTCGGTCATTTGTCACAGATGCAGAACAAAACTCTGTGCACAAACTTAGGATTTATATATTTTTTTAATGCCATGGATATACAGTTCTACCAAAAAAGGAAATGTTTTGTCCAATATGTAGTACATATCTTTCTAAATCCATGAAGATTAATTCATTGTTTACAGGAGAGAAAAGGATATGTAAGAGAAGCCACGTCAATTATAATTTCTGCTGGACTATAACTTTTGAGTCCTTTTTTTATTTTTTTTCTTTTCCCCTTCGGCAGAAAATGCACCGTTTATAAAACTAGAGAAATTTACTTTGAAAATGCGAGAGTCTTGCTCTAACGCCATTTCTTTCTTGAGCTCTGCCCCGAACACCACTCCAGTGGTACCTTTGTGCGTTGGGGCACTACATGAGTGGCAGGTTTGGCCACTCAACTCTGGCTAAACCCGAATTCTTTTAAGAAAGTCCCTCAATGCAGCATTTTCTAACAGGGAAGGTTTTGTTGAGTGTTTGGAACAGAAGCCTGTGCGTGGAATGGAGGCACGCAGCCCCAGCCCTGTGAAATGCAGGTGGGTGTGCAGAGGGGAGCCGGCTCTCTGCAGAGTGTGAATGATGCCTCACCTGCACGCTCGTCGATGCTGCGGATCGACCGAACCGAGCGGCGGGGATGGACTGAGAGTATCCAGCTCCGGGGTCAGAATGGGGCTGAATAGCTGAGCTGAAACGTCCTGGCTGAAGTGCCGTTCAACAGCAATCTCCGTGCAGCTCTTGGGTGTAATTCGTAGGGGTAGTGTTTCAATCACATACTTTTCCTCCCCTGCCCTCCCCCTCTTTTCTTTTTTCTTTTTTTTTTTTTTTTTAATTTAATTTTTATTTTGTTTTAAAATTAAAGGCCAAAGGAAGAATAGACCCTCTCCAATGTACACTTAATGCATATAGCGTACTTGCCTTGCACCACCCCCAGCTTCAGCCTTCAATCCTCCTTCACACGGGTATAGTGGCTCTGTATTCTCCGGCTCTTTCAAGGCGGTTAAGCTGCTAAAATGTACTGACAGCTTAAGAAATGAATGAGTTTTTTTTCAGCCATGAAGAAAGGGTATTTAATAACTACACTTCGATGGCATCATGCTTCCATGAAACGAGTCCGGACAGTTTGGTTTAACAATCAGTAATATCACATTCTTTACAGTAAATGCATCCATGTACGCTTACATAATTCTATTCCCCCTTGACTATAAACTTGCCTTATTTATTCCAGGTTACCTGAGGCAATTAAGGTAAGGACTGCTCAGCAGATACTGATACCCTGCTGCTAAGGCATGGCGAATGGGGACGGAGCAGTGCGCTAACAAAGAGAGTGAGGTAGTCAAACATTTTGAAGAGGAGTGAATGGGACTGAAGGTGGATGGATGAATGGAGGCAAAGAGAGAGAGGAAGAAGCATTCAATGGTCCAGACTTCTCTCACATTTGTAGATTTAAGTTTAGGTATCCGCCTCTAGCCAGCTTCCAGTTAATCCTCAACAGCTTCTAGTGATTAGAAGTTAGTCTATTTAGCATGCTATATCCTTCTTCCATGGGTTTTAGTTACAAGTTATACGATTAGGATTGCGAGAACAGTAGTGAACTAAACTTCCCAGTAAGAGGTCTTCACACCAGGGAAGTGTTACTTTGCTGCAGCAGCCCTGCCTCGTCAGTCATTAGGAAGCTGCAGGTTGTCAGAGGCTTCTCTTGCGCGCACACAAGCGCAGACACACACGCGCACACACACAAAACCACAGCACTAAAACTAAATTAAGAAGCCGATGATTAAGACAAGCGTCTACGAGGCCTGTCATTTCAGCATCCTTCCATCATAACATTGTGGCACCAAGAAATTTGCCTGAAAACCCTGGAAAAAAATGTCTATGGGAGAGCCTCGTGTTTGAGGCTGTTAATATCAAATATAGACTGGGAACTGCCTCGGATGCAAGATAGTGTTTCACAGAGGAAAGGAGCACTGCAGAGACCTTGGTGCTATCCGCGCACTTCCGAAACTCTGGTAAGTATCTCTCCCTTCTATTGCAGCAGGTACGCACTGTGTAACTGGACCGGGTTTGAAATCCTCAGCTATGTTCCCTTCGGGGAACTCCCCCTAAAGATAAATCTGTAATGAAAGGTCCCTACTGGATGACTAATGGTTATTGGCACTCGGTGCCCCTTTAAGGAGAGCAGCACATATTGTGCTGACGACCTTGCAAGCACACTTTAAATACAAACCTTTTAAGTTTCCCTCCCATGCATACACATCTCTGTTGTTTTCGGGCTAGCTGTGTTGTGTCTCTCCCCCCTCCCCCCCTTATTTAAGCTCTCTAGTCTTCCCTCCCCCCACCCCATTCAGAACTAATTGCTCAGTTGCTTAAATGTTTAAAAAAGAGCTAAATTTCTCCATCCGATGATCTTTTGAGAAGCTGCACTGTACCATAAGGAGCCGCCAGGAGGGCACTGTGTACCTTAGAGGAGCCTGCGCAACTAGGGGAGAGGTAGCGTTAAAACAATGACATTAATAAACTAAGTGCACTGAGTTCCCCTCCTGTTGAACTTTAGGGAGTTTCTTGGGCGGGCAGAGGTTGAACGAAGAACGTCGAAACGGGAAACAATGGCTGTAGGGGCCAGAAAGCTTCGCTGATGTCGTAAGCGTAAAACAAGACAGAATAGTGACAGAAAGAGATCCGAGTAAACATTGGAGTATACATTTCCCACGGCGACTACGCTGAGTGGAGAGGTCTGAATTAAATCGCCTTAATTAAAAGCTGAAGATTTTATTTATTTATTCCTGTAGCTGTGGAATGCCATCCACAGAAAGCCTATCTAGGGAGTGTAGAGCTTCCACTATATTTATTGTGTTTAGCTGCCACTACCAGAATTTTTCAGAGCAGAATATTTTTATACTCACTGCCAACTTGAAGACCTGCGGGTTTTTAGATCCTAAATATCGCTATTATTTTATATGCCAGTGTGCAGAAAAGAGCTGTTATACCGTATACAGCCGTATACACCTGCGTAGGCAATAGGCATACCTGTGCAATTCAGAAATCAAACAAAAAAATTAAAATAGCCTTTAAGAATTATCCTCAGAGTTATGTGGACGACGATAGTAAAATGCAAGGGAGAAATGAACAAGTTAAAAACCTTGTTCTGTTCTCGAGGTTTAAATACATAATTTTATATTCTGTTGGGTTTACTGTTAAAATGTTCTAGGCCGGGGCTTTTTTCAGCGTTGTGATATTGAAGTAAAGAATGTGAAATAAAAGACGGGGGAAAAGAAAGACTTGGGGAGAAAAAAACCCCAACAAAACAAACGCCAAGTAGCGTTTGAAGGAGACCTCTAGCTGCTCTTTGACTCCTAAGAAACTGTTGCTGGAATACTTTCGTGGTGTTGTTCTAAAGCTCTTTATCCTCCTATAAACATAATCTTTGGCAAATGACACATGGGTCTGGTTTTGCAGTTTTTCGGTGACTCGAGAGAAAAGACGCCCTGTCCNGGGGGGGCGCCGGTGCCCGGGGGCGCCCCTCCGCCCGTCCTACCTGGCCGTGCCGCGCCCGCCGCTGCTCCGTGCGCCGCGGGCCTGTCCCCGCACCGCGCCGCCAGCGCACCCCTCGGCTCGGCGGGGTCTCGGACTCGGCCGGGGCAGATGCGGATCCAATTTTAGGGCCTACAAAAGCTCATCATCCTCCCCTATCCTCCTCTCTTCCCCCGCCCCGGGGTCCCCTTGTAACCACAGCAAAATGCCCGGCGTAGAAAGAAAGCCATAACCCACTGTACACCCCCCTAGGAGAAGGCGTTCGGCAGCCCAGGAGTGAGGATGATGTTGGCTTTCCCCTGTCGGGGCTCAGGCGTGAGGAGGTGCCGTTTCTCGCTCGCGGCCGGACCCGCTCGACGGGTGTCGGGGTGATGGGGCTGGCGCTAGCGCCAATGAGGCTGCTCGGGAAGCGGACCCTGCTCGCTCCTTGGGGTCCTGGCACAAGTAGGGCTCGCAGGATCTGCCTCTTTGTGTAGCTTGTTCTGAACACTTTTTATATCGGGGCAGGGTGGTCTCCATGTTTTCTTTCTTTCATTCTTCCTTTCTTTAGCGGAGGGAGGGGGGAGTGATGGCAAGGGACTTGTTGGATGATTATAACCGCTACCACTTAGAAATAAGTTTCTTGGGGAAGGGCTGTTATCGTACCCTTGATATCAGTGGGTGTGTCCATGTATTATTTTAATATGATATGCCTTTTATATAGAGCTTGTTTTCCTCCTCCCTCTCTCCCCGGCCTCCCCCTCCCCCCCGCTTTGTTTCTGGAATTTGTTTCGCTTTTAAAGCACCAGCACAAACAAACAAACACACAAAAATAACTGGCAACAAGTTAAATCCCATTTGTGTCCCTCCCACCGAGCACGGACCATGCCTCGCTAAAGCCTGGGGCTTGTAGTTTTGCCTCGACAATAATTTGACCAAGAAAATGAAGTGTCTGCAGACAGACTCTCCCGGCATTGACAATGCGGAGAGAAAAAACGTAGAAAGATTTCTCCCGGGATGCATCCCTTTGGTGTGTTTTCTCCTCTCCATCTTTTAGACTGGACACTCGCATAGACGCTCACATACACTGAGGTTATGTTTCCTAGGAGTTTTTAGAAAACAGTGTTTATTAAAATCGAGCTATAAACGCCACCAAGTAATGAAATCATGCCGTAGCTACGGAAACTTAACAAATAAGTAATTTCCATTTGTCTTCTAGCAGAATACTGCAGAGGATGACATTACACTTTATTTTCGCATTCATTTCAAAACACCAATGAAAGGGCAAAGAAAAGTCTCTCAAGTCGTTGTACACGTTGGAATTAATTAAACGATATTAGTAGTTCTTTTATATTATTTTTTTCTGCCTTCCAAGGCGACTTCAACCTAATTTCTGTGTCTGTACTAAAGAGGGAATCCGCAAAAGCAACAAGCTTGCTTCTCACTGAAAGTCGGTATCGTGTCCTCCTAAAGCTTCACGGAAAGCATCTCACGGTGAGCCACCCGCTCATTCATGCGCCTTCCCTTAGTTTTGCCATACACAGTAATGGAGAAAACATTCCTGTTTGACTGTACTTAAAAAAATATATTTTTACCCAATCGCACGGTTTGCAAACCGTAGTTCAACTTTGTATGTTGTGGTGGGCACGTGTTTTGTCATATGAAATTAACTTGTGAAAGCCTTTGTATCATGTTTTTGATTTGTGTTTGTCGACAACGCAGATCATACATCTCCGCGTTGATGGTTGATACAATTGCTAAATTAAAGGCATGCTTTCGGCTTTGGAAAGCAACAACAACAACAAAACTCCAGCCCTCAGAGAGCTCATTTTCAGAGAAACAACCCGAGGAGCAGTAGAATAATTCACCGCAGTTTTTTGTATGTGCTTATGGTGTCTCCACATACTTCTGTATCATTCTGCGCCTCTGTTGTCCGTTCCTAAAGATAGCCAAGTCACTCCTGGGCTTCTCACCTATAATTGCCTACCTAAAAGAACATAAGGACAGTATATAGTGGCTCTAAATTCTTGGAGGAATGTAATTGACGTGTGTTTCCTCCGTGTCTTTATTCTTCCGTGGTAAATACTAGCAACTGAACTGCTTGTCTTGATGCGTTTCTACATTTGAGCCCCAAGAAACTCCTCAAATAATTACAATAAAGCCATCAATCGTTCCCGAGCACACTGGAGATTTTTTCTCTCACGCTTGTTTTTCTCATTTCCGAGGACAGTGTGTTGAGCCAACGGTCTGATTTAGGCACTTCTCCGGACTTTCAGATTTTCAATCTAAAGCTTTCAGTATGTTGGGACTGAAATAATGATTTTCCACATTTCAAAAGGGACGAGGCTCTATTTATAAATGTTACAGAAGGTTTCGTTACTTCAGGATCAACAAAACAGGAATAGAACTGCAATTTTCAAGAAAATAGGATTTCAAAATATAGAAATAAAAAAGTAGTGGAGATGATGTATAATTCAATCAAATTACAGAAAATTGCTTTAAAATTCAGAACAGTAGCGATCCATTATGTCTCTGTTTTATTAGTGACAAGTACAATTACTCTAAAATAAAGAACAGTGGTGAATATATAATTGGCTGTAATCATGTTAGTGTTTGAATAAAAATGACGGGGACATTTAACACTTTGACAACAAAATGTTCAGAAACAACTTATTTATTCAAACAGATTTTATTTGCATCCACGGGAAGGAGAAACACACTTTTGCTTATGATAAATCCAGAGGTTTTCACTTTCAATAAAAATATAACTAAAATATATTAATTATTTTACTATTTAAAGCTTAATAAAGTCTCCTGAGTATGACTGTACTGTTATTGATTACTCGGTACCCAAAGGACGCCATCTACAGGAAGAGGTCTCTAGGCTTAACATCATTCTAATCAATGTTGATTAAAAAAAAAAAAAATAAATCTGAGTTAATATTCCTCTATAAATCTGGCTCCGATTTTACCCACAACACCGATCACAATATTTGCTTTGTAATTGCTTCTTGTGACTCAATTCGTTATAATTTGACACGATCTAGGAATCTGTTATAGGAGGCCTTTTCTCTTAGATACGGCATTTAAAATAATTCATTGAACTTTCCGAAGCAGCAGTTTTTCTCCTTCTAAAGGGACCTTTTTTTCTTTTCCCCCTCTCAGGATTGACTTGGTCGTCTCTGAAAATGCAGAACACCCCATGAGATCTCTCCTTTCCACCAACCGTGTGGAAGATGCTTGCAGAACAGCCCTGGAAACAAAACAACTTAATTGAAGGCAGTTCGTGCAACAATTGTGTCATGGAATACCTAACATTTCTTTATCTGTAACTAATTTATTTAATTTTGGATAGTTCAATAAATGTCAACTATGCCAAGCATACTCCCATCCGTTCTTACAATATATCCTTTGCCCCATATCTTGGTACTTAAAGGTGCCATTTAGCCGTAGCCCAGCAAGGGCTCAGAAAGGGCTCACTATCGAAGTGAGAAGAGTGCCCTTTACTATTCTGACCATACAAACACAGATCCATGGAAATGGCATATTACTCCGTGACGCGGCTCCAACATCCCAGTACAAACTACAGAATACAGAAAATACGAAGATAGCTAGAAGAAACTTTCAGGACTCCTCTGCCAGGGGGCTTTTAAAAATTATTATTTTCTGGTTTAACCCCGAACGAATTTTTCTTTTTTTCTTCTTTTATTTTCATTTTTTAATTTACTCCCCCCCTCGAAAAGTCTCCAAATTTCTGTTTCTGGTGTGTGTGTGCGAGCTCACAGCGGGGTGGACCCCACAGCGATCCGAGCGGGTCCCGCCTGCCGTGAGGCGAGCGCAGCTCGGTCCGACCGCGCCTTCACTGCCGGCTCCCGAGGGTCTCTCCTGCCCAGGCGGGTTTCGCCAGCACTTGTAGAATAAAGTAGCTCTGGTTTCTTTCTAAATGGGCTTTGAAAAATTCGGAGGGGTGGTAGGGAGGTGGTGTATAAACTGTACAGTGAAGAGTCAGAAGGCAGAGGCGCGTTGGCACAAAGGCTGAGGAAAATGACCCATGGTGCAACCTCGATTTTACGTGTTATTTTGTAAACCGGGGACAAAAGCCTGGCACCTATTGTTATTTGTACTTCCACTGGAATCGGGCGCAAAGTTTATACCGAAGGTCCCCTTCTATCTTTTCACTTCTGGGCATTGACCGTGAACGTTCCAAATCTAGAGACTGTGTCGTGTAGCTGTTTTCAGACTTGAGGAAAGCTCGGGAGAGGAGGTTTCCTTCCCTGGGGCAAGCCGCTCCCGCAGGCGCCGCCGGGGCTCTGTGGGTCCCTCCCCCACCGGGAGCCGAGGCGGGGGCGCCCCTCTGAACCGGGAGGTCTGTCATTTCTCGGGTGCCTCGTACCAAATCGCAGATGTCAGCCTTTCCCTACGTGTTCGGGCTGCTAATGCGGGCACTTCACACAACAGAAATGCTCAGCTTGGGAGCTTTTCCCAGGGCCAGCCGCCGACTTCGTGCTTCGCATCTGCCTGTGGCGGCACCGGAGCTCCATGCGGGTGATCCTAGTGTACGCAGTACCCTTTACCGATGGGACCATATTCCCGTGGGAGCCGAGCACCCGCAGTGCTTTGCCCCCTGCAAACCGGCCGAAGCACAAACTCCGTCCATCTCCACGGGAACCCGTTACCGAGGTGCCCTCCTGCGTGTTTTCCGCAGAGACCCTTTTATCGTTGAAATTCACACCATAAAGCCCCTCACCGAGCAGGCCATCGCATCGCCAACAGAGCCAGCCGCGGCCGGGGCCGCAGAAAGCCTTGCCGGCCCTGGGACTCGGAGGTTTCCCCCGGCACCCAGTCCCCGTGTGCGATTCCGGCCGGGCAGGCCCGTGTGGAGAGGAGCTGAACGGAGCGGAGCGGAGCGGGGCCCGCGGGCCGTCCCCGGGCCGGAGCGGCGGCGGCCGCGCTCGGCGGCTGAGCGGGGACGGAGCGCCATCCGAACGGCGCCGGCGACATCTAGTGGCCACGGGCCGCCGGTGCCCGCCGCGCCGCGCCGGGGCCAGCGAGCCCTGCCCGGCCTGCCCGAGAGCGGGACACGCGTCCCGCACCCCGGCCAGCCCGCACCAGCCGCGCCGCGCTTTCCTAAGCATCAGCCACCGCTGTACTCCCCCTCAAACGCCCTAAAGTTTTCGGTGCAGTGTTGGTACCAGTACAAAATGGGACTCAGTTTTACATATATGTACATGGGGCACCGAGAAAAGAATTATAAGCACTTTCGTCTCCCTCCCTCTCCTCTAAAGGACCTCCTTGGAAAAAAAGCAGGCGCGCAGGAGTGGCAGTTCCTGCCACTTTCACCCTGAGAGATGTCCCCGCTGGGGCACCTCCCAGATCTGTGAAGAAGAAGAGGAAAAAAAAGGAGAAAAACCAACAATATTGCGGAGACACCGCTGGCCAAAGGAACCCTCACTATTTAAATCCTGGTGTCAGCTCTCATTAACAGCTCAAGTCATCTTTTCCCCGGGACAGACCTTGTCTGGTCTATCGACTTAATGGAAAACAAAACACATGTTTGTATTCTATTACTGCAGTCTCGTTCCTTGCCTTACGGAGAGCAGGAACAGGCTTCTCCCGCTTCGTGACAAGCTTCCCGAAGCGACAAAGCTTTCCACTCGTTTCTCCCTCCTGCCCTCCCAGGAGAAGATAAGGATTCCGACGTCCGTCTCCTGCCCTTTTTCATGAATAGAGACTGCAATGGCAGCCACAAGAAAAGGCTTTCGCTGAAGCCGAGGTGCCTAAAAAGAGCCCAAGAAAAATAGTTACTGGTATGTTCAGTAAAACTTAGCAAAGCACAATAGTGTCTGCGGGAAACTTTGGGGGTTATTTGTGCATCAGGTGAAGTTCTCAGCTCGGATCCAGCTGCCAGGACCACAGCATCTCCCAGGGAGGCCGCCCGTGAGGAGACAGGCACGCTAGGCAATAACCAGTGATAGACTGTGAGAGAGTTTTGAGACAGCCCAAAACAAATAAACAAGTTCTCCCAATTCTTCTACTGGGAAGATGGCTTTGATAAGGAAGCAGGGAAAGTTCTGAAGAGCTGCAGACATTTTAGCAAATGTATTTTAGCTGGTCTAAGTAGTTGAAGTAAATCGAGGGGTTGTTGGCTTTTTGCTTTATTTATTTATTTATTTTTTTTCCTGAGACAATGCTACGGGGAGGGTGAGAATAAGAGCTTGACAAAAGACAGGGATACATTTCTCACCCAGAAAAAGCAGGAGAGGTCTGTAGAAGTGACGACTTGACTTGAATAAGGGAGAGGATTCTGGTGCAAGCAAAAGAAATTATTAATTTCACCCCATCCTCAGTGCTTTCGTTGAGGTACAGGTCTGTGCGCAGCGCCAGGCACAGGGCACTTGAACCTGGCAAGAGTAACCGATCGAAATTCACTGTCCTAATGTTCACCTATTCGCTCTACTAAGACATTTTAAAGTCATCTCCAGCTGATGTCTCCCCTTCCCCCAGCCCCACTTTCGGGATGCGCAGGAAGGATGCGAATGTGAAATTGCCCAGAGGCAGCACCGGCCCTGGGGCGCTCCTTGGGCGGATGTGGGGTCCCAGCGGAGGCAGCGGGATTCTGGGCCTGGGTCCCTCTCCCCCCTGGGTGCTCCTGGCATCCCGGCATAGAGAGTAGGGCCCCCAACTTTCGCGCTTTGGAAGCGTCGTTCGCTCTCAAGTGCTTGGCTGTAAATAAACGCTATAGCAATGACAACACAGCCGTCCTGCAGTCAGAGCGGAGTCTGCCTCTGCACCTTTCCTCTTCAGCACACGCCGTCAGCGTTTTAATTCCAGCTCCAAAGGGAACCTGCAATTATAAGCCCCCCTCGTCCCCTCCCGCTCACATTCTCTTGTCTGAAACATTCACTGAGGAAGGTTATTTGGATTGAGAGTAAAATCAAACAGGGAGGGGAGGAAGAAAAAAGAAAACCCAACATAAACCCAACAACCCAGCAAACCCTTCCATTTGCTATTTACAAACCTCATTGTCATGCTTCACTCAGGCTGTCTGCCTAGCCTAGGGAAATAAATGTGACTGAACCAGAGACAAAGCCGATGCAGCTGTATTTGAATTTCTCAAACACTGTCAAACGTGCTCTTGTCTCATAATTCTCGGAGTTGTTGTTATTATTATGAACATCATACCTAATGTGAACATACTCGAAAGAGAGCTGCTTGGCAGTGGAGAGATGTGGTTCCGATCGGGAAGGCAGAGAAATTTCTTTAGCAAAAAAGATAAGGGCTAGTTCTCCCTCCTGCTTGGAAACCTAGGCAGATAAATTAAGGAAAATTTGAGACCTATAATTTGCCTCCTTTTTTTCCCCTCTATCTCTCTCTCTCTCTCTCTTTTTTTTTTTTTTTTTTTTTTTTTTTTTTTCTTTTTCTTTTTGGTTCCTTGCGTTTTCCCGATTCCGCAGAAGCGGTTGGGTTTGACTATCTAATTTCCCAGGTGATAACTCACTTCTGCAGCCTCGCACTGCAGCCGCTGTGGGAAGGAAACCGAGAGCACCGTTCCCTTAAGAGGGAAAGGTGTCCGCTGGCGGACACCTCCGAGCAGTCATGTCAGCTTCCCTGTCCGGGAGTTCTTAGGAGCTGTCAGCGTGCTTGGTGTTAGCAGGGCTATCACCAAGCGGGTCCTTGCTCTCCACTCCTTTGGAGACGAGGAGGCTAAAACACTCCGAGGCCGCCACAGGAGGTCTCTAAGGGATACCTGGGAGCATTGCCATCTATCTCGCTTTAGATGGCCTGCTCCCGACGGGAATGAGCAAACCCTGCCGGCCCCTTTCCCAAGCCCCGCCGCCCTAGCAGGCCGGGGAGCGCTGCGGAGCTGTCGGGAAGCTGAGGCAATGTCCCTCGACGTGTCGGGAGCGGAGGCGGCGCCGGCCCAAGCCAGGACGGACCCTCGGGTCCCCCCGTCCCCCGCCCGCGCCCCTTGGCATGCCCTGCAAGACCCACCGCCCTCCCGGGAGCCGCCACCGCGTCAAGGGGAGGCTGACCCCCGGGCTTTGGGGAAAATGGGGTCCTGCAAGCCGGGAGGACAGACCTCGCGACCCCAGGTGTAAGCTCCGTCCTCGCCATCCACCTGGGCAGCATCTCCCCAGCCCTTCTTTTTATTTATTTATTTATTTATTTATCTATTTATCTATTTTTAAAAACCAGCTGCATCTTCGTTGCCACACTCCTCAGACGGCCCTTTCGAGCTCTCTTGCGGGGAAGAAGTCTCGTGTCACCTCTTCCCGGCGGGACCACCGCCTCCGAGCAGGGCTGCCCTCTCTCCCTCTCTCCCCAGCTCCTTCGCTCCGTGCCCTCCGCGATTTTCGTTGCACAGTGTCCTTCAGTGAGTGGAAGCAGAGAAATGAAAAGTACTGTGATCAATTATTGGTTTTAGACCATATTTATGGACGTGTAGAAGTAATAACAGTTATTTACTTTGTCGAAACGTTTATTTCGCACTTGGTATATTTCCTTACAATCGGAGAACCGACGTGCGAAAAATAAGCACAAATAAACTAATGCACGAAAAGTACGGTTTTAGCTAAAGGTGATCCTTCTCCTGTCTAATTTTCCCGGGTGCGTTTCTTCCTCCTGACATTAATTCAAACCAGCGAAAGGGCTAAATAGATTATTCTCTAGCCCTCAAGTCAAGCAAGAAGCAAAATAATAATTTACTTGTCTGCCCTCTTCATAAAAGAATACTTGTCCCCTTTTCTTCAAATCATGGATGAAGAACAATCAAAAACCAAAGCAGCCAGGAGGGCAGGAACCCTTTAGAGTCTCTCGAGGGTATGGCCCGGGCATCCCTGCTCTCTACTCAGTCCTGCGGACTACCTTGTTCTTGCTCCCTGCCCGAATTGCCGGAGATCGCCTTCCCCCCTGGGCGCAGGGCTGCAGGCTGCTTTAACACCTCCTGACCAGGCTTTGTCCCTTTTGAAGCTTGATAGAGTCTAATTTGTTAGCAGCACTTCGACTGCCCCCAGCGCAAGGAGAGGAATGATGCCAGAGGCAGGGAAATAGACACCACTGTGGGATTTCACAATCTTGGTATTGCGCTTTCACATGCACGTGTTTCATACATTGCTTGCATCTGGGGTGACCTCAGCGAGGGGGACAGGGAAGGGTTGGGGACGGAAGAATTAAAAAAAAAATTACAGTTCTACCGTGTATGTCAAGGATTTCAAGTGGAATAGTTCTTTATTCCAAGGTAACACTTCCCTATGAGGGCTCTTGGTCTTCCTTGAATTTCTTCAGTTCTCATATTCCGGCTATTCATTTTATCACCAGCGACAGTATGTGACAGTGCCCCACATCGGGTGACACGTGTAGCCACTGGCAAACAAAAAATGATCCCGGGTGCCCGCTAACACTGAGCTGTGCGACAGCTCAGTTTGTTCCTCTCACAGGGAGCAGCCGCTGCCTCCTGCCCCACCACCCGGCCACGGCACTTGCTGGTCTGCTCCGGACCACAGGCAGGACTGGGAGCTCTCTGATCAGCATGGCTATGAAACCATCCCGTTTCCCACTCATTCCTACCCTTTCTGTTTGCTCCACAGCTAAAACTGACACTTTTTATGGACCATGGCATCTTGCTGCAGGATCTGCCAGGGCAAGGGCAAGAAATTTTGGAGAGAGCAGGGCGCCTCACCAATACTTACAGGTGTCAATTCGAAAATGTGTTTTTTGTATCAACCTCTGTGACATATGCAGTCTGTTGTCTCCTTTGGGGACAGAAACATGCTGCTCTTTTCCCTAGATACCTAGTCTTTGTGCAGTGTCCATAAACAATATATCAGACAGTATTAGCTGGAATCAGAGCCTTCAACATCTTCCTGTTCTCTTGCTGGGGCTGCCCCTAGTTAAGGTCCCACCAGCACCGAGAGATACCCACCGTCACTGCACTTCAGGACCCCTGCCTTGTGCCCTGTTGCTGAAGTACAGGGAATAGAGCCAAAGATGAAGCTCAGCACTCAGCTGGACCACTGTCCCAGCTCTGCAGATCCCTCCATGCAGCACAGCCCTCCCTTTTGCAGCACAGTCTGCTCAGGACTCCAGCATCAGACATTCCCAAGAAAACCTATAGGGCTGACCTTGTACAGACTGCTTTGTTTCTGACCCTGCTTTTCAGTTCACATTTTCAAACCCCTGCTCTGCCAGCAGCTCCAGCTGGAGAGTTTCTCTGTTCTCTCAGGTATCTTTATGTTTACAGTCCTGATAGAAGGGACAGAATAAAAGAGGAAGACATTTGGTCTTTAGACCCACAGTTCTGGTGCTACTTTGGCACAGTGTTACCACTTGAGCAGCTCTACCTCCAACTACAGTACGCTTCCCACTTAGATAAGGTTCTTCCAGTTTGAGAGCAAGTTAATTCTCCTGGTAGCTGTCCAAGATTATAGCCCTGTCTTTCAGACAAAGTAAGGCAGGCAAGTTAAAACTTTATAACTACAAATTACTTAAATTTTTTTCCTCAAGTGAACTATTTTAGTTGATTTAGACAGATCACATTGGATAATAAAATATAATCTGAAACCTACCAGGAAGTTTTCAACATATGAAAAAATGGCAATCTTATTTAATCTCTGTGAAAGATAATTGTTTGCCCTTGATGTATGCTTTGCATTCTTGAAGTATATCTTTTGAGATATATTATAAAATTTGAAATCTTATATACGCACCTTTACAATAGTAATGGCTTTCTACAAGCTCTGTGGGAGGTGACATTTCAGCAAGATACTTCCCCTTGACTTTGTTTATTCCAGCAGTTTAAATTCTACCTCTGGTGATAGCTGTTAACTTGGCAATGTGAAAAGTGCTACATGATGTGTACTGTGCTCAGTCAGCTCATCAGAAGCTTACCAATTACAACTGTGGAGCCCATTCTTCTTGCCACAGCATGCCACCCACCATGCATAACCAGGACAGCTGATCTTCACATGTGCATAAAATCTGAAAGTATGCACACATTTACTCAGAAGCCATGCAAAGCAGGCACAATAAGTCTGCTTCTTCTTAGAAGCCTTTTTATTTCCTGCAATATCTCATGCACAAGCTGTTGTAGATAATTTCTTGCTCCCTGCCTGCCTTGGAAATGTCAAAAAGGGGAGCTTTCGAATGCCACCCTGCAAGAGGATAAGCTTTGTACATGTCAGACATTCAGGACACCTGTGGTGGGACCTGTATTGTGAAATAGGAAGTTACAGCTATCAGGATTATCCATCTCATCCAGTGCTTGGTCCCCATTCACATCTTTGAGGTGCTTGGGAAAGGAGATAGTGGGAAGCAGATTGTGAACTCAATTAAATAATTGAAATATACTCGAATGGTCCATAAATTTGGCATCTAAGCATTATGCAATGAAGAACTTTGTTAACAAAAGCCTTTGTAAGCCTGTTTCTTCAGGATGAAATATGATCTCTATTTAAGGTCTCTTAACAACATCAGTGAGGCAGGATCTAATTCTAGACAAATGCTATTTGTCAAGTATATAGTGAGTGTTTGAGCTTCAAAAATAATGCTACCTTTGAGCATTCATTCTTGTTTGGAATATCCAACTGAACATACAAAGTCCAGATTGGGCTTTTTGTTAAATTGCGATTTGCACTTATCCAAAGATATTATTTTCTTTATTTTGAAGCAACTATTTTCAAAGACATTTAGTGCCAGACTCTGTCACCTTTGACTGTAGTTTCTTTTGCATCAGCTAAAATAGAAGTAACTCTGTTCAAGTAAGCAGAGTAACACTACTGAAAGAACAGAATAAATAATCAGAGAATCAAGCCCTTTGAATAGCAAATGACTCCATAAATAGTCCCATTGATTTCAGCAGTATTTTATGGCATAAGTAGCTACATTAGTGGAAGCAGCATACAAGACCCTTTGGGCCTGGACACAGAAAAAAATCCTCAAATTATAATTATTTTAAAAAAATATTCCAAAGCACATCAGTCAGTTGACATGTTACTAGCTTATTGTATGACTTACCAAAGACAGAATCAAGTGAGTTGATGATAAGGATGATTCCTCTGTTAGCTCCTGTGACATGAAAGCTGGGTCCCTTATTTACAAAAAAGAGAAAATAAATAAAGCCACACCAGTGAAATGCTTTCCATTACCCTTTAAAAAATGCTTCTTTAAGTCAGGAAGAACATCTTAGCAGAGTTGCCCCTTTCTGGACGCTGTTTATGGGCAATATCAAAATGTGAGAATGTCATGACAGGGTCTCCCCTGGCTCTATTGCTTTGGATGATGGAAAAACTCTTTTGCTTGCTTTTCCTTGAAATCTAGTAAAAAATAAGTGAAGTCCAAACATGCTGTCTTAATTGTGTTTCTTTGGCTAAACACATTCCTTAAAAACAGAGAAGTGTTCTCTGGAATTGTTTTGTAGCATCTTTACACCTGAATATGAGAACTGTGTCTGGATCCAGAGAGCAGTAAAACACCTACCCATCTTAAAGTCTTCTGGAGCCAACACAACTGTTCCTGGGATCTAATTGCTGTGCTCTGGACCCATTTCTGAAAGTGACTTTGAGTGGTTTAACTCCACTTAGAGAGTTGGAACATGATGCACAAGAGCAGGGGAAGAAGCCACGATGATCGGGGAATATAACTGCCTGACTAGAAATGGCATCAGATCCCCCATATCTTCCTGCCAGTACTGAACTTGGAGTCATCATTCTCAGGGAAGCAGGTGATGTATTTCAAGTATTCAATAAAGAACTGTGCACCCACGTATACGGTAGTGCTGAAAACTTTTGTAATTACAGTAATTTTAATGAAACCACATCAGCTTTGTCCTTGCCTTCCTCTCATTGCTTTTCTTTGTACTCTCTTCTTGTCATGTCACATAGTAACTGTAAAAAATGTTTTGTCCAAATACCAACTCCCTGTTCTGAGTGCCATTCTGCTATCAGCAGGAACAGTATTTCAAATAAGATGCTGGGCATTTGCCTCTATGAATAGCTTCTTCTTTGCACATGCTAGATTGTGAAAAACGGATATGTATCTTTTGAGTGCACATTTTTCATTAAGACCCTCTAGAGCACAAAAGGAAGGGGTCACAAAAGGTGAAAAAAAGATATCTTTAGCTTTATCGCAAACAGTTCTCTGCTGTGTTTCCTCAGTTATGACCAAGCTATGGCTATTTTCTATTGATCATGGAGCATTCTTATTCCCAGAAAATTTTTAAGGGAAGTACTTTGAATAGGATTCTACAGTGCTGATTTTTCAATGACATCTGACAGTAGTCTGCCATTTCTTCTCTTTCCATATGACAGTGAAATGACACAAAATGGATACAATTTTTCCTCTCTGTCAAGTAAGGACAAAGCTGTGTACCATACCTGTACTGTGCACGCTGTTATCCCATGGCTGAAGGGTAGGAGGTCTGCCTATATCCCCAGTTTTGGGGAAAAGATCCTGTTTGGTGCTCACAGTGTACCTCACAAAAGCAGCTGGAGGAGGTTAGATGGAGGCTGGTACCCTAGAGTTGACTTTTGTAGCCTATTGGATTAGGAATACTGTCTTACTGGTATGGGCTCCTAGTGAATTATTGATACCCTAAAACAGAGAGGACAAAGAGAAGCTAATGAGATATTTGTGAACTAATACAGCAGTGAAAGATTCCTAAGAATGGATTTCTTACCACCTCACTACAAGCTGGAGGGATATTTGGTGCTGGATGCAATTCTGATCCCTAGTCTCATAAAAACTCAGGTCCCTTTTTATAAAGTGGCACTCTAATTTTAAAAGAAAATTTCTAGTTATTAGTAAAAAGTCTACCCAATCTCTTAGAAAACATAAATGAAAATTGAGATTAGACTGTTTTCTAAAAATCACTTGTTTCTAAGCAATCTCTTGATATTCAGTAGGGAGAGAAAAAAAATTAGGTTTATTATTTTTGGTGTTTGGATAATTTTCCCCATACTTATCCTGAATAATTAAAAAAAAAAAAAATTGAAAAGAATCTCTTGAAATATTTCCTTTACTGAGTGATTATGTTATATCTTACTTTGTTTTAAAAAGCCAATAATGTCTAGTATGAATTAGTGAGGGATTTTAAGGGGTCTTGTCCCT
>VZTT01026438.1:36169-58642 GCA_013400855.1 Buphagus erythrorhynchus | reverse complement strand
TTTTAAATTTTATTTTATTTTTTTTTATTTAATGTGAAGGGATGCTAGCTTATCACAAATTGTCATAAATTCAAAAGTACATTGTGCTGCAGTGGGAAACTTAAAAGTATCCAATATGTACTCTTCTTTCATTTTTCTGATCACCTCTATTTAGTTCTGTTAACACTTTCTCAGAACAGAAAGTAGTCCATTTAGAAATGATTGGATCATCTGTTTTGTCCTCAACGAAATGATATTCATTCACCCATTAATAGTCCCTTGTTTCCTATCCAGCGCTCACCAAGAAAGAACTTTTTCTACTTAGAAAATTCCTCTAAAACTCCCAGAATAATGTGAAATAAACAAGTGCAATTAAATATTTCTTAATGTAAAATGTTACATGTTTTTGATAACATCAGAATTTTTAAAAAGGGGAGGAAAGGAGCAATTAAAAAATTGTTAGTTGATTAAATTACTACAGCAATTTCCTTGGGAAAAATATATGCTTTTTCAGGTTATAGCTCTACCTAAGAGTGTCTAATACAGATCAATAATTTTGACAAATTTTATTTTGAGGCATATTTTTGCTCTCTTCATTCACATGCAAAATCTTTATTTTTTCAGAACAGGAAAATTAACTCTCCAGACAAAGCAGACTTCTTCCAAGCTCTGGAAGAAAATAGAACAAATATTTTTTTAATTTGAAAAAAATGAAAAATCGACTTCTGTAAAAATTGGAAGGGGGTAGTGTGTCTTGGTGTTCTTTAGGTGAAAGAAGAGCTACAGCTGAAGTCTGCTGAAGTGTGGTTTAGAGATGGATCATTTTCCCTTCCGTTCTCACTGATGCTTCTCAGTGAGGAAACCAACTCCCTGTCCAAAGCTGGTTTTCCTATTCTGTACAATGTCATGGTCTAAGTGATGATTTTTGTTTTTGGAAGTATGAAATACAAATGTTCATCATGTTTTATCTTTTTATTAATGCATATAGTCCCTGAAGTCAGAAATGGACACTTTCTTATCTATATACTTTTGTGGTAGTGTTTGTGTATGAGGCAAATGGGCTAAGATGTAAAAATTTGTCCTGTTGGCTTTAAAATGTCAGCATGATCAACCAGTCTTTTCCAAAATTATGAATCATGACATACAATTCAAATTTCTTACAATAATGAAGTACAGCTATTTGTGATATGTGATATATCTATCTATATAAATAAAATACTTGGATTTAATAAATTATCTTTTTCTCTTATTTTTCATAGGATGCACTTTAAAATAGTTTAAAGTAGGTTTTTAATGTTTTTTTTTTATCAAATGAAGTTTGAAAATTGCTGTTCCAAAAAAAAGATTCAAAAGAAAAAAAAGATACCTTGTGTAATGTAAGGACTTCAGATGCAATGGAATTTAGGAATAATGGCAGATTATCTGACACTCACAGAAAAGCTGTATATAGTAATACTAGCTAGATTGCTATTCTGTTTTCCCACATTTTGAACACCTAACAATTTTCTCCCAGAGACTTTTTAGATCTAGTCCTTCCTAGCCTTTTTGGAGTCTGAAACTAGCTTCAGAATTCTATCATAGCTGTATCCCCTGCTTAAAACTATATTTCTATTGGACTGGACTCTTTTGAAAAGCTTTTGTACTTCCTATTTTCCAGTGCGAAATATTGGAAAGTTCAATTTGTTTGTTACTCAGTATGTTTATTCTTCAGTACCTGGCTTTTAGTTTTCTGTTCCAGCATTTGCAGACTAACTGTATCTACTCATGGTTCCCTCACAGTTTGGCTTTCATTGTTTTTTGATATAATTCTGCTTACTCTGTGAGTATCTTAGCATGTAGGTTCACTATTACTGAGGACAGAAAATATTTCTCAGAAAGCAGGATGTTAAAAATGAGTCTACATATATCTGGCCAATTAAACACTGGTCCTAAGACAGCTGTGTAAGGATTATGTTTCCTACTTTTACTTTGAAAGTGCATCAGTTTCCCAAAACTATAATAAAACTGCTTTGTGCCTTTATTGTTTGGAGTTTTTTGCAATCCTACTAGAAGGTTGCCTCCCTTACTAAACTGGTGATGCTCTCAGTAGCTGTTGGATGTCACACTGCTCAGTGCCTGCATATGGTTGCCTGCCTCATCTTTGCATCTCGCTGCAAGAACAAGACTGGTGTATCTCATTTAAGAGAAAGTCCTTTGTCACAGGTAGAATAAAGGAGCATGGCTGTGACTATCTGACACCACAGATTGTACTGGTTTTGCACAGCCTGGCTTTTTGGTAGCAGGGGGACCACAGAATTGGCTTCTGTGAGAAGCTGCTGGAAGCTTCCACCATGTCTGGCAGAGCCAATCCCTGATGGCTCTGAAGATGGACACATCGCTGGCCAAGCCTGAGCCAATTAGAGATGGTGGTAATGCCTCTGTGATAACGTATTTAAGAAGAAATTAAAGAAAAGGTTGCACAGGGAAGGGCAGGAGTGAGAATATGTGAGCAGAACAACATTCCTAAGGTCAGTGGAGAAGGAGGGCCAGGAGGTGCTCCAGGTGCAGGGGCCGAGATTCCTCTGCAGGCTGTGGTGAGACCATGGTGAAGCTGGCCATTCCCAGAGAGGTCCACACTGATGCAGAGATCAACCTGCAGCCTGTGGAAGAGGAGCCCCATGCTGGAGTGAGTGGATGCTTGGGAGGAGGCTGTTAGCCCATGGGAGATCCATGGAGAGAGGGGCCCTGCTCTCAAGCTGGAGCAGCCTGTCCTTCAAGGACTGAATCCTGTGCAAGAACGACCCACAGCACAGCACTTTGAAGATGACTGGAGCAGCCTATCCTTCAAGGACTGAATCCTGTGCAAGAACGACCCACAGCACAGCACTTTGAAGATGACTGGAGCAGCCTATCCTTCAAGGACTGAATCCTGTGCAAGAACGACCCACAGCACAGCACTTTGAAGATGACTGGAGCAGCCTATCCTTCAAGGACTGAATCCTGTGCAAGAACGACCCACAGCACAGCACTTTGAAGATGACTGGAGCAGCCTATCCTTCAAGGACTGAATCCTGTGCAAGAACGACCCACAGCACAGCACTTTGAAGATGACTGGAGCAGCCTATCCTTCAAGGACTGAATCCTGTGCAAGAACGACCCACAGCACAGCACTTTGAAGATGACTGGAGCAGCCTATCCTTCAAGGACTGAATCCTGTGCAAGAACGACCCACAGCACAGCACTTTGAAGATGACTGGAGCAGCCTATCCTTCAAGGACTGAATCCTGTGCAAGAACGACCCACAGCACAGCACTTTGAAGATGACTGGAGCAGCCTATCCTTCAAGGACTGAATCCTGTGCAAGAACGACCCACAGCACAGCACTTTGAAGATGACTGGAGCAGCCTATCCTTCAAGGACTGAATCCTGTGCAAGAACGACCCACAGCACAGCACTTTGAAGATGACTGCTGCCTGTGGGATGGACTCACATTGCAGCAGCTCACACAGAGCTGTTGCTCGTGAGGTGGACTCACATCAGAGAAGAACATGGAAAAGTGTCTCCTGTGGGAGGGACCCCACAGTGCAGCAGGGGAATGACTCCTCTTCCTGAGCAGCGGGAGAAGCCTTGAGTGATGAACTGACCATAACCCCATTCCCTGCCTCCATGTGCCACTGGGACAAGAGGTAGAGCTGGGAAGCAGTGAAGGGTGGGGGAACACATTTTTTAAAGGCTTATTTTTTTCTAATTATCCTGCTCTGGTTTCTTTAGTAATAAATGTATATCTCCAAGTCAAGCCTGTTTGGCCCTTGATGGTATTTAGTGAGCGATCTCTCATGGTCCTTATCTCATGAGCCCTTTGTTAAATTTTGTCTCCCCTGTCCAGCTGCAGAGAGGAGTGAGTGAGTGGCTTTTGTGGGTGCCTGGCATCCAGCCAGCATCAACCCATAACACCCCAATAGGAATATTCTCCTGGTGGTACTTTTTGCAGTGTAATCTGTATCAGTCATGCCTCATACAGATGACTCCCCCCAAGTCAGGAAGAGTGAAATATTCAAAGGTGGTTTAAACTTGGCATTTCACATAAACATTAATCTGCCCGTGGCCTTGGAGTGCTCTAGTTACAGTTTGGCTGGGTGGCCAAACTGTCTGTATTCAAGGGAAACAGAGCAAATCTGTGGAGAACTGGAAACACTTTTGAAAGTCTTATTCACTGTAGATGAGATTGTTATACAGGAATGAGTAATTTTTAGCTAAGTGTATTAGGTCTCCCAAGTGATTTGCATGTATAATCAAATGAAAAGACCTCTGAAATATTGAAACTCTAGATGAGAAAAGTGAAATTCTATTAAGAAAGAAAGAACCTCTACATTTATAGCAACATTCAGAGAACATATCAGAGTATAAATTTAATGCAATACAGAAATGCTCATCTTACTTTAAAGGTAATTATATAGAAAAAGAGGCATTTAAAATGTATAAGTAGTGGCTTTTTTTTACACTCATACAGCATATAATTAACAAAGTTCTTTAAACCTATTCATAAAAGAAAGTAATAAAGCACTTGTAAATAATGGCAGTCTCATATTCTTTACAGTTAAATATCAATAATCAGAATGTCTTTTTTATACCTGGTTATAAAACTACATTTTTGACATATTAAGTAGAAGCAGGTATTACTAGCATGACATTTCAATTTTCTAGAGATTTAGACATATTCACATAAAAAGGTTACAAAATGAAGAACTATAGCTATAGAAAGCTGGAATGCTTGCAAATTAAATCAATACTCTGCCTGCAAAACACAAAGCGATAACAGAAAAGTGAAGTTGCAGAACATTTCACGGCAGAATTAAAAGGTGTAGGTGTTGAGACCTTAAAATACAAAAACGTAGGTGCAGAAAAAGAGAACAAGAGAACTACAAAGGAAAGTACCAAAGCTTGTAGTATTGTACAGATCAATTAATAATGATTTGTTTTGCAGCAATTTCTGAATCTTCAGAAGATACCTTAGAAAAAAATCCAGATTTCTCCAATGCTCATGTGTTACACAGTGTTTTAGAAGTAAACACTTCTCAGAAATAAGGGGGAAGGGGAAAATACAGAGAGATTAAAAACATATGAAGAAAAAGTAATAAAGGAAAACAGATTAAATAATGAGTGATTGTGGGTTGACTTTGGGTTGATTTTATTTCTTTTTTCTTCTTTCTCATTTCGGTCTTTAAGAGCCTTTATTGCAGAGCAGATCTCTATTCTGGCACATGCCATCTTGAACAGTGAGAATGCAGGGTGCTCCCAATAGATTATTCTGTGTTTGACCTTGTAGGGGCGTACAGCTGGCTACAATAAAAGCCCTGCCACAGCAATAGAGACTGGTTGAATATTACAGGCATGGAATAAACTCAGATGAAATTAGTTAGGGTTAAATTTTTTCCCCTCTGATCTGACTGCATGTAAATTTCAATGTTTAGGAACATCTCAGATTTTTTCCATGTTTACTGCTGTCCATGGAAAGACAGGGTACCTTGCCAGTTTGTAGTAAGAAGTGAGAAAAAAAAATCAGTACTTTGCTGAAATTAAGCTCCAGTTGCCATTGCTACATTTCAGAAACTGCACCTTTAGAATCACAGTTTATGTTGCACCTAACCTTGGATATTTAGACTGGTTAGTTATCCACAAATTAAGTTGAATATCTAAATTCTTATTAAAATATTGTGGCTTAACCCCACGTGCCAACCAAGTGCCAGGGAGCTCTTGCTCACCCTACCACCAGTGGGATGAGGGAGGGAATAGGAAAAGTGAGAAAACTTATGGGTTGAGATAAAGATGGTTTTATAGGTAAAGCAAAAGCTGTGCATGCAAGCAAAAGAA
This sequence comes from Buphagus erythrorhynchus, assembly GCA_013400855.1. Classification (NCBI taxonomy): domain Eukaryota; kingdom Metazoa; phylum Chordata; class Aves; order Passeriformes; family Sturnidae; genus Buphagus; species Buphagus erythrorhynchus. The sequence goes on along the minus strand of VZTT01026438.1, from coordinate 52,813 downwards.
AAGAAGGAATTAAGTTATTGCTTCTCAAATGCAGACAGGTGTTCAGCCATCCCCAAGAAAGCTGGGCTTTCTCGTGTAACTGTTATCTGGGACAAAAATGCCATCACTCTGAATGTCCCCCTCTCTCTTCTTCGCCCCCCAGCTCGGCATGATGTCATATGGCATGGGATACCCCTGTGGTCAGCTGGGGTCAGCAGTCTGGCTGTGCCTCCTCTCAATGTCTGGAGCATTCCCAGCCTGCTCACTGGCAGGGTGGTATGAGAAGTGGAAAAGGCCTTGGTTCTGTGTAAGCACCCCTCAGCTGTAGCAAAAACTATATTATCAACCCTGTGTTCAGCATAAATCCTAAAAACCCCCGAGCACCGTACCAGCCACTGAGATGAAAATGAACTGTATTCCATTCAAAACCAGGACACAGAATGATTAAAAATACTTTAAAAGAAAATCTTGATTATATATTAAAAATACAAATGTTTTGCCTGCATGAACTAGATGTTCAATGTCGAAGAACATATTGCCATATGTAAAGTTTTCCAAAAGCATAGTTTTCCTGTTAAAATGACTAAAATTTCTTCCGCATATTTTTAGCTAAAAGATTATTATATCTGAACAGTCTTCAATATTGTATTTAAGACACTGTATATATAGAAACAAGATATTGCACAAATAGATACATTTATATCTACATATAAATCTATCTATCTATCTATCTATCTATCTATACATACATACACACATATGCATGAATACTTTCCAGGGTACATTAAAGCCAAATAATTAAAATAATTAAACCAAAATCTTTGCTATCCAGATTTATTTTATGACAGAAGATGCACTGATTCTTATATGAGTGTTAACAAGCATTTGTGAAAGGAAAATGGCAAATTCCCTTCACTCTTCCAAATTTTCAGAGCTGGACCAGAGGTAGGTTAGATCAGAATGTGTCTTCTGGATACTCCTGTCTTTCTTGACCATGGAGGAAGACTAGATTAAGTGCAGCTTTGTCCAAATTGTAGGTGGACACTGTGAGATGTCCCAAGGTCTTGGAAGTTCACTTATACAGTCTGGTGACCTGGCTGGATGTCACTGTGTTTCCCTGCTGTCTGTATGCTCACTTTTCCTTTCCAGGCAAATCCAGGAACAAGGCGAATGTTGGTGAAACCTCAGGGGTTTCCTGCAACACAGAATGTTGGTGCAACCATGCCTGGCAGTATAGACATTTCCCAAATTCCTCTGAGGACCCCCACACAGACACTTAAAATTAGATGGAATCAATCCAGTCTTTAATGTTTTAATACAGAAATTAAAGTAATATTTTCTCTTATGTTGAGTTTATATGGGGTTCTTTGCCTTCCTTCCTGTATGCACCTCAAGATGATTATCCTCATGCAAGATATCCATCTTAAGATGAGAGAAATAACTCTCCTCTGCCTGTATGTGGTTCAAACTCACAATATTGCTCCTTCAAATTACCCAGTGTGTCATTGCCTATGCTGAGAAGGGTGGAAAATGAGCAGTAAGTCGGTAACCATGAACTGGCAAGAAATGTAAAGAACCATTTTATTGAGGTTTTGGAACTTAAACTTCTGGATCAATGTGGAATCAGCCCTAGAAAATCCTTCCCTGTGGCAAAATCTGCTGGTACATCTGATTCCTCTTTTCTCTTCATTTCCATGCTGCAATGAAGAAAACTGAAACAAATGAACAAATTTCATTTTGATGCCAAAGCAGCATCCCTGGATCTGAAAAAGCAGAAATCTGGTCCATAGTGATGATATTCAGACTTCTCTAACACTCAGCTTGATCAGACTTTTGAGCTGAAATTCCCCAGTGCTTGCTGATGCTGAAAAATGAAGTGGATACAAGCCAGGTGACTAAAGTGTAAGTGCTACATGAATACAAAGAAACATGCAAACTAAACTCTTTGAACTTAAAAGTAAAAGAATATCTGTGTGGTGAAGTTGTTCCTATTTTTTTTTGTCTCATCTTTCTTTTTTTTTTTTTTAAAGCTATCAAACAAATTTGGAATTGCTGTAATAATCAGTGATTACACAACAAAAGCGCATATCTATTTCAAACACATCACTACTACTTTATGAATTCAAGTATGATGGTGAGATATGGGATTATTGAACTGGTAACCCAATGATTAGTCCTCTTTTTTTTCCATTCCAAAGAGTAATTTATTCATGGGATGGGAATCTTTGTCTGCATTTTGAAATCAGACCTCAAAAGTGTGAAGCAAACTGCTCATCTTGATATTCATGATTTGGGAATTGAAAGTTGTTTTGTCTTTCAGTCTCCTAAAAGTAGAATTTAATATTTTATTAAATCTGCCATAGTCATTCCCTTTTTTGAAGAATGAATAAACATTAAAGAAAAATGACACAGGCAATCTTAGGTCCAAAAGCTGAAGGAAGTATGTGCAAAAGTAAAACATGGAAAAAAATTTAAGACATTTAAATAATAGAAAATTAATCAGCCATTTCTCTACTGTAAAAGATATGGAACTTTACTTACATTAAGGCTAATTCCCTTGTGTGACTCTGGAAATCTTGTTCTTTTGACTGTACTTGGATGTAAAGCTATTTAAGAAAGTAATTTACCACTTTGCTGTTGTGCAGTATGACACTGTTTCTACAAAAATCACCATTTCAGTAACATGTTCCAGGAGAAATTCAACGAGCTAAACATCTTGAGTTACTCATTTTTACCCCTTCAACCACTATGACAAGTGTTTCTTGAACCTTGCTTCAAAGTTCTCTCATCCTTTCAGGGCACCTGGAAGCTTACCAAATTCAGGCTATTTTGAGCTGTGAGTGGGTGGGAGGTATCAAATGAGGATTGGATTACCATGTTTGATGGATTATTGTGATGGTAAAGAAGACCCAGATAATCACAGCACAACTCTGGCCTGGGCTGTGGTGAAAAGGCAAATGTTATTTTATCAAAATATTATCAGTGGCAACATTGAAGTAACTGGGCAAATTATAAGACTGATATGTTTAAATGCAGGAAACAGACACTAGCAGGATTAAAGAAATGGAGCAAATGCTGGACACTAATGGATAAAATAAAATAATGCAGTGTGTGTATCAATAAGAAAACTGGGGAATGACTTTTAGTGTGAATAATTTCACAGAGTGAAGTGAAATATGAGAAAGGAATGGCAAAATCTGTGATTAGAAGCTGAAGTCAAATTCAATTCAGAAAGGAGAAGATATATTTAATGGGAAGAATGATTCATGCAAATAGTTGCAGGGAGCTGCCTAATTACAAAAGTAGTTACCTTAATGCAAATTTACCATTATTGGTCTCTCAGGTATAAAAGAAGACATCAAGCTACCCACTGGTCATCTTTGAAAGTAAACTCTACCAGTATATTACAAAATAAAATAAACATCTCTGCTGTTGTTTTCAAGTCCCTTATCTCAGAGTTCAGGGGAGGCTGATAAAATACAAAATTTATTCTTATTCTAGTTATTTTTCTAAATGTTTCAGGAATTAAAAACTTTTACCCGTAAATATGATAGCTCATATTCAGGCTTCATAACTGGTACTCTGCCAATCAAAGAAACACAGGCGTTACTGCTTGCTACTGTTTCAGAGTCAGTAAACTCAGGGAGACATCTGTAGTTTTGCTTGCCTTTATGTGAGGAATAAGGGAAAGACATATACATAAATATAAGAAGTACAATAGAGAAATACAGGTGACAATTTAATACTAATAATACAAATGTATATATAGTTAGACTAACTGAAGCTATTATGGAAATCAGTGAGAGCAGCAAATGTGGCAGAAAATATGCCTCTATAGAAGATACACAGGATTCTTTAGAATAACAGTGGATAAGGTGGTAATAGCAAAAAGGATACCTGCTTATTGTTAGAAAAAACAGGCTTATTTTTAGAAGATCTGAAATGAAAGATTAAGTCTAGTACAAAATCTCATATCTTATAGAAGGATGAAGCAGGCAGTGTTTTCTGGGGGAAGGGATGCTGTTGTAGAGGCACGCCAAGAAAGAAGGAAACTGTCTTTCCTTAACAGTTGTAGGCAGAATTTGTACCAGAGCCATGATACTAAGGCTGAATCACTAGAGGATGTGTTTAAAACAGCTTGGTCTATTCAAGTTTAGAAGAGCTGATGAACTGCAGTTTGAGTAGTTAAGAAAAAAAAGCATAAAAAAAAGAAGAAAAGCAAAACTACAGCAAAGCAAGAGGGCCATATGCTGATATTCTGAGTAGCCATTTATATGATAGTAAAGGTAAGAAGCTTTTGCCACTTATTTTTTGCTACTCTTTATTACAAGTTCATGTGGAAAGAAGGCAGGATGGTATTAAACTGACATCCTGCCCCAACTGCCAGAATGTCTTGTTATGGCTTCAAAGACTGTATTCACACAGCAGAAGGCACTGTCTGCTTTACTCACTTGCACAATACTAAGGGCTCTTGTACAGCCTGTGGGAAACCTGGGCTCAAATTCCTCTTCTGCTGTTGGAAGAAATGTAAGTCTTTTTCATTTCTGTGATAAGAAGAAATTCAATTGCCAGACTACAGGGTATTTTGAAATGGAGAACTTCTCAGTCTCTTCTGTTAGTTCTTTTTCACTTCACATGTCATACTTAAATGTTCCTCAAGTTAGAACAAAAATAGCTATCTGGTTCCTTGAGCACCTGCCTGGGAGATGGAGAACCTGAGGTTTTTGGTGCTGTTTGACTTAATGATAGAAACAAACAGGGTCTGTGTTAACTTGTTCTCACTGCTGCGTGCGTGAGCCTTGGTGCTCCTCTCACCAGAGCTGTCGTTCAAGGCTGCACCATTGATGTTCCCAAAGGAGGAACTTGTTGATGACACACAGGGATGAAACCACTTGATGGCATTCAAACTGCATCTCTGGCCAAAGAAAATTGCTGGTAAACTTTGTTTTGCACATGTGGAACACATTTTGGACTCTGGTTTGCAAGTGCCAGCTATATTTACTAGCTTCCCAGCTCTTGCATGTTCTTTCATTCTTTCTCCAGTCTGACTCCTAATCTCTATACTTGACCAGCATTTGTTTTTTTGTGTTAAATTTCATCTTTTTTGATCCTGTCGGTATTATTATGTCTTCCTCAAAACGACCTGACTTTGTTTCTGTGATTGCTATTTGTAGTACAAGTCTCCAGAAAACCAGCAGACTCTAACATTATCATTATTATTTTTCATATACAGACCTTGCATATTGATGGAAAAATCCAGGGGTGATTGCAAAAACAATATCTCTAATCTATTGAGGTTTGTTTCACATGTTTTTCTTTAAAGTAGTTACTAATTCCTAGGATGTAAAGAAGTTAATTATGAAAAATTTAAACTGACTATACAATTTTAATAAACTATTCCTGCTTCATCTTTCATTTTATGCAGAAATCAAATTGCAGATCTTTGTCAGAAATGAGTTACCTCAGCAGGGTGCAGAACAATAATTATTCATGCCAGGACTGCGGTGATAGACATTACTCATAACGATTCAAATTAATCATACAGCATATGATTGATGATGAGTACATCAAATTGTGTGGTGTGGACACATGAGGACTGTGGATATTGCTAAACATGTCTTTGATCCAAAATCAGAGGTGACTTCTTGAGAGAGGTCAAATTATCTGACTATTTTGTTTAGTCATTAATATGGATCCACATATCAAATAAAGACAATCAAAGTTCACTTAATTTTCCACTTATAACTTTAAAATCTCTGAAAGAAGAGTCTAGAAACATTACTGCTTTGCCATAGAATATGGCCAGTGAAACCTGCCTGCATGCCAGCATAACGTGTGTTAAGATTTATATATGGGTCTTAAGATTTTACAGTGATTTCTCAAGTCAAAGGGAAATTTAACAAATAAAGACAAAAGTAAAATTAACTCCCCATTTAAGGATTATCTTGATTAGGTAGAAGAAGGATTTTAATTTTCCTCTTTTGAGACTTTTTTTTCCCTTAGCCACATGTTGTTAGCTGAAAATAAAGGATCAGATTGATGTATAGGTTTATCTGTCCTCACTGAAGCACTACGTCTCCACATCATCTCCATAGATTTTGAGTTTGTCACAGGATGGAGGATAAAGGCTTTTCACTTAGAATTTCTTTCTCTTTTATGTCCTCTGCAAGCATGAGGTGGGTGTGAAAGTAATCTTGGCTCTCGCTCCTCAACATGGCAGTGAGCTGAGCTGAGCTGGCAGGGATGGTAAATAATCTATACTATAGAGCATTTGCAGGTTACTTTCTTTCTGGAGCAAGTAGGCAGTCGAGGCTGAGAAAGGGGTTGGAACTCTCTGAGTCACAATTTCTTCCCCAGTTTGCTCTGGAGGTGCTATAACTACTTGCTGTCCCAGCCATGGGCAATTGAACACAGGCTCAATTTGGCCCTCAATAAAGAAGAAATCATGAGTCTGAGAAAAATTGTTCCATTTCATGAACCAATTTTCTTATGAGAAGACACAGCATATCCACAGAATTTCTGCAAACAGCATAGAAGACAGATGTATATTATCTGTGATGAGAGGAAATGGCTGAATTGCTTATTGCAAAAAAAATTAGTTTCCTTGATGACTCATTATTTCAAAAATTGCCTGTCAACTTAATAAGTGGACTTTATTATTATTATCATCGTTTATTATTTCTATTACAGTAGCACTCAAAGGTTGCAGTGAAAAACTGGGGTTTCATTGTGCTAAGCACCATGTACAAATAAAGTCTCTGATGGTCCCTGCCCCAGGAAGCTTACTATTTTGAATCCCCAAATTGCAAAATTTTGAGCATAATTTTTATTTCAAGTCTCTGGGTATGTATTTTAGCAAATACACTGTGGACAGTTTTTTTCCCTGAAGGATTCTTTTCTTTTAAAGCAGAGGAAATATCTGGAAAATGCAACACCATTAAAAAGGATGTGAATCCCTGTTTCTCCTTAGCAGACAGTGTCATATTAAAGTGCATTATGAACTCTGATTAAGAAATCTGCACAACTAGTAAAAGTACTGACTTTGAATTCATTAGTTCCAAATCTTCAAGAGATACAGAAATGGATAGGTTCTAAAATAATTGATTTAGGTTGTCAAAACACACATGGTGAGTAAGTACATATATATACGTAAATATATATAGATACACACACACACACACACACACACATATATATATATATATATATATGATATATTTGGTAAGTAATAAGTTCATAGAATCCTAGAAAGTTTTAGGTTGGAAGGGACCTTAAAAATCATCTAATTTTGAGCCCTATGATGGGGCAGGGACACCTTCCTCCAGACCACGTTGCTCAGAGCCCCATCCAACCAGGCCTTGAACACTCCCAGACATGAGGCAACCACAACTTCTCTGCACAACCTGTTTGAGTGCCTCACCACCATGAACTTCCTCCTAATACCTAATCTAAACCTGCTCTTTTCAGTTTGAAGCCATTCCCCCCTTGTCCTGTCACTCCAGACCCTTGTAAAAAGCATCTTTCTACTTTTCTTGGAGGCTCTCTTTAGGTACTGTGAGACTGCAAATAGGTCACCCCTAAGCCTTCTCTTCTGCAGGCTGAACAATCCCAGTTTTCTCTGTCTTTCCTTGTAGCAGAGGTGCTCCATCCCTCTGACATCTTGGTGGCCTCCTCTGGAGTCTCTCCAGCAGGTCCATGTCCTTCCTGTGCTGGCACCCCAGAGCTGATGCAGCACTGCAGGTGGGGTCTCACAGAGCAGGGCAGAGCAGAGGGGCAGAATCCCCTCCCTGGCCCTGCTGCACACACTGCTTTGGATGCAGCCCAGGACACACTTGGCTCTCTGGGCTGGGAGTGCCCATGGCTGGGTCATGTCCAGCCTCTCCTCCAGCAGCACCCCCAAGTCCTTCTGGGCAGGGCTGCTCTCCATCTGTCCATCCCCAGCCTGTGCTCATACCGGGGGTTGCTCTGACCCAGGTGCAGCACCAGCACTTGGTCTTGTTAAAACCCATGAGATTCCCATGGAGCTGCTCCTGGAGCTTGTCCAGGACCCTCTGGATGGCATCCCATCCAGTGGTATGCTGACCACACCACTCAGTTTGGTGTCATCTGCAAACTTGCTGAGGGTGCACTCAATCCCTCTATGTCATTTATGAAGATATTAAGTAACACAGGTTCCAGTACAGATCCCTAAGAGACACCACTTGTCACTGATGTTCATTGGTACTCTGAGTCATTGGCCACTACCCTCTGGATGTGACTATTCAACCAATTCCTTATCCATCTAACAGTTCATCCATCTAATCTGTGTGTCTTTCTTAACAAAGTTTTTTTTTTTTTTAGCCCTATCACATTAAAAATATAGCATTAAATGAAGGCACTCAGTACTGGCACCAGTAGAGAAATGATTTACCCACCATCAGTTATAGGAAAAAAACCCCTGATATTTTAATAGACGCTGAATAATAAGCAAATCATTAGGTATTGTGTCATGATGGCTTTACAGCTTTACCTGTATTTTTAGTAGTAACTATATCTCCATAATTCCCACCTTCATATCTTGTCCATTATTTTTTTCCTACTTAATTTGGCAACTCTAATTGACGATAATTTCAGAGTCACTGTAGCTTCTTAAAGCAATTCATATCACATTCACCTAGCAGTATGAGCTGCCCACTCCTTGTATTTCAATGAAGCTTTTCAAAGAGAACATTTTGTTAGGACTTTATTCACCACTTAATTTAGCTTGCTTAAAAATCATCTTGATAGTCTATAGAAATAATGGTACACCAGTGTTAAAACAGTCTATTGGCAGAAGTGGAATCTCAGCTATTTGCCTCAGGCCTGAATTTAACATTTTGCTTTTATATTAGTCTAATTTGATGTTGGGTAGTCTGTTTCTTAAAATTGTAGAATTCAAAACCACAGAGGCAGAAGTTATTCAGTAGTTTCTCTTGGAATGTGAAAGTGTGATGTTTTTAAATCAAAATTTAAGAGCTGCTTTTACATCTACTTTATATTCCTGTATAGTAAGCTATCAAAGCTTGTTTTGTGGCATTTCCTAGGTGCAAATGAGGAAAAACTCCTAAGACTGGTGATTTATAATTTTCTAGACTTTAATTGAACTTTTAATTAGCATTCAGACTCTAGAGTATCATTTTCTCTTGGTCTTTCTTAAAGGCTATTGCTCCTTCCAGCCAATTACACATTATTTTTTCAATTGGCTTTTCTTAGTGAAGTGTCATTTACTTATAAAATTAACTGCCTTGTACCATAAAATTCATTGCAATACAACACACTGTGCATCACTGACCTGCCCAAGGTAGCGCCACAGACCTCAGGCAAAGGTGAGAATGAAACCTTACAACTTTATAAGGATTTCATACCAGAATCTTAAATGCCTAGACATTTTCTTCAGTGTAACGTTTTAATAAGAAGGAGAAGGAAAATGCTCATGAATCAGTTCAGAAACAAAGAATTACTTCTGATTTGCAGTGCTGCTCCTGTGTAGTGTTGCTCCAGTGTGCATTAACTGCATATTTTGCTGCTATATTAAAACATTGAGTTATGGTGAATGTGTTTATTCCTTGATGTCTGAAGGGCAACCATATAATTCTGGTATACATATTAGAAAATAGTTTTCCAGGATTTTTTTCAGTAAAAGTATCCCCCCTTCCAAGTATTTCTGTCTGTCTTTTTATCTGTACTTCTCAATTAGTTTTGAAGGATGTCATTGTGTACCCTCAGCCTGGGAAGTGAAGTAATCAGGTAATATTCAGAATCACTGGGCTGTGTAATCTGATTATGAATGTTTACCTTGTGATTCTGCCATAGAGGAGAATCAAAGCCGTGGGAAGGACACACAGAGAAAAATACAAAAATGAGCTCTCAGAAGTTTATTCTTCTGAAATGCATATTCTTAACTCAAGACAAGCTTGTATAAACAGAGATTAAAAACAAAAAAACCTTTTGTGCTTTACATTAAAGCTTCTCTTCTAGAGAACATAACAGATCAGGTAAGTCATTCTTCTGTCTATATTTTCTGCTCAAGTTTGCTCAAAGCTATCTTACGAAATGTGAAGCTACCTTATGGGAATGAATCAAAGCATTTTGAAAAAAATTTGGTTAAATCTTTTGGGCAGGCGCTACTAGCCAAGTAATCAGTTCTATGAAGTACCGATATTGCCTGATGCTGTATAGCAGTAGCAGAAGAATGTTAGATTGTTTGTGCTCTCAGTGGTTCTATAACAGAGAAAGACTAGGGATAAATTGGAAAATAGTTGAAGTGATGATTTAGAGACAATGAGAAAAATCTAAGGACCTCATAAAAGCTGTAGGCTAGATAAGGATCAGATAGAGATGAAGAGTTGGAGAAGAATATGGAAGTCTGGTGGAAAAAAAGCTTCCTCAGAGATATGAGCTCCTAAAATTATTCTGAAGATTAACCTGCATTCATGACAATAGTATGTCTGCTGGGAGGTCATTTCAGATGCTAAAAATACCTTGAAATCAGGATATCTTTTAATAAAAAGATTGTGTGTGTTTGAATAATCGCAAGAAAACTAGATTGAGGAGAAGCTATTAAGGTTTGTTTATAGGCTATGAGTTCCCATATCTACTGATATCAGTGATGATTCAGTTACCCTCTTACACAAAAACAATTTACAAAGTTCTATTTCTGTCCACAGAACCTGACGGTATTTTTATAGGGTGGCTATGATTCAAGAGAGAATGCATCTTGCCATCAGCAAGTGAAGGCAAAGTGGGTGGGAGAGAGGAGGGAAGGGGAAGAGCTGTCATTCATTCCTTTATTCACTGAGTATAACACAGGGCAAGGAAGAAGCAAGAAGGAACCATGGTTCTGAGATATGAGTGCAAATCCAGTAGCTTCTGGATCTGTCCCTGGTATGCTGCAAAATGCACTAAGATTTTCCAAATCTGCTGGTCTGACTGTATCCCACAACTCACAATATCTATACCAGGGATACATCCCTTGCACTAGTGGGTGTCCTGGTTAGAGTTTCTGGCTAATCACATGATCCAAAAGTGACAGGGAAGCTTTGTGTTACCTGAAGTTTCACATATAGTAGAACAAAAATGTGCAGCATCTGTTGTGACTTGTGCTTACCTGGTTTAGGTTGCATTGAAACCCCTCATGAGAAACAACCTGCAACCTTCACAGTCTGGATCAAGTCTAGTTGCCAGGCAAGTCTAAATGCAGTTCATATTTCTGTAGTTATTGCAATAAAAATCTTACAGTCATGTCCTTCCATTGAAGTCCTGATGACTGGAAAATGCCCTGTTTGCTCCAAGACTGCCTCTTCTCCTTGGGAAGAGGTAGTGCAACTGAATAGAGCTGAGACTTCATTTGTTGAAATCACTTCAAGCTCTTCTCCTATGCTGCCTTATTTCTTAATGCCTGCAGGTTTCATTCTCTCATTAATAATAATGATGTATTTATTTAGTACTTTTATTTTCTGCAGGTAAATGCCAGCTCAGGAAGGGAGATTTTCAGCAGGAAGTAATCTTTGCCCCTTGGTGGTCTAAGGTTTTCACTGCTGACTTCTTGCCTTCACCAATCATTACTTTCCTTTCCATGACTTCTATCAAATGCCTTGAATTCTATTAAATATAACAGATTAGAATACCCTGAATGTAGGATTTGATTAAGGGGTGCTGTTTGAATAATTACCTTTTACAAATTATTAAAGAATGTAGAACAAAAACAATGACAAAAAACAAGGGAATTGTCTTTTGGAATAGGTATTCTTTAAACATTTAATAGACAAGTGTAAATTTTTTAGTTGATTTGAGCTTGGATTTTTGGGATTATTTTACAATAGCATCACTAAAAAAAGTCATCAGTATAGAGAGGCTGAATCACCAGAGAAGGTATGAGTGTCTGGACATGTAATCAAAATTTTGAATAGATATGTCAATGAAAAAAAAAAATCTGTCATGCATATCTAGCATTAGGTGGAAGTAAAATAGGTGGAAAAGCAAAATTGTCAGTTTTTCAAAAGCAAGGACAAATAAGAGAATATGGGAATTTCATGAGTTAACAAGACCAAGTGCTGGTGCTGCACCTGGGTCAGAGCAACCCCCGGTATGAGCACAGGCTGGGGATGGACAGATGGAGAGCAGCCCTGCCCAGAAGGACTTGGGGGTGCTGCTGGAGGAGAGGCTGGACATGACCCAGCCATGGGCACTCCCAGCCCAGAGAGCCAAGTGTGTCCTGGGCTGCATCCAAAGCAGTGTGTGCAGCAGGGCCAGGGAGGGGATTCTGCCCCTCTGCTCTGCCCTGCTCTGTGAGACCCCACCTGCAGTGCTGCATCCAGCTCTGGGGTGCCAGCATAGGAAGGACATGGACCTGCTGGAGTGACTCCAGAGGAGGCCACCAAGATGTCAGAGGGATGGAGCACCTCTGCTACAAGGAAAGACAGAGAAAACTGGGATTGTTCAGCCTGCAGAAGAGAAGGCTTAGGGGTGACCTATTTGCAGTCTCACAGTACCTAAAGAGAGCCTCCAAGAAAAGTAGAAAGATGCTTTTTACAAGGGTCTGGAGTGACAGGACAAGGGGGGAATGGCTTCAAACTGAAAAGAGCAGGTTTAGATTAGGTATTAGGAGGAAGTTCATGGTGGTGAGGCACTCAAACAGGTTGTGCAGAGAAGTTGTGGTTGCCTCATGTCTGGGAGTGTTCAAGGCCTGGTTGGATGGGGCTCTGAGCAACGTGGTCTGGAGGAAGGTGTCCCTGCCCCATCATAGGGCTCAAAATTAGATTATTTTTAAGGTCCCTTCCAAACTAAAACATTCTAGGATTCTATATTCTGATTCTCACTAATCATGCAGGGATAAAATGACCTAAAACCCCCGACAATTTTACCAGGAATGCTAAGATTCTCTTAATACTATATAGACAGCTGACTTATTCATCTTGATTGCCTTATAAAATGCCCAAATATTTTTCCATCATTAGACTTCCTACCAAAAGATCTCTGCAAATAGTTATACGCCTAGGTTTTATCATTACATTTGCTTAATGTGAGATTGGGTGTTTATTTTTTTTAAACATTGGTTTCTACTGTAAAAGATCGATTGATTTTAAATTCACACAAGAATTTTTATCTCCTTGGATGATATAAGGTGTTGTTTAATTCTAGATTATTTTTCTGTATCAGATTCTCTGGCTTTTTTGTCTTCATTTAGGCACCATTAATCTTCCAGTCATGCCATCTCTGTGTTTTAGACTGGCAAAATTTTGTGTCTTCTGCTTTCTCTCTTTGCTGTGTACATACATTGATGTTTGAATAATGTATATGTTTACATTTAAATAACATTGGCAATGTTGCCTTAACTTTGTCTGACTGATATTGTTAATTTGGACTCACATTTCAAATCAGAAACCTGATTTGAACATGAGGGCTGCAACTTTATTTGCAATCAAATGACTGTAACTAATTTGTTATGTAAGATGTGCCAAGAGCAGGAATAAAGACTTCATAACTTATTATGGGTTAATAAATGGATTTCTCTGGGGAAGGATTAAGTAGGCACATAATAACAGACAAATTATAGGGAGGCTTATTTTCTGTATTTATGCTAAAATCTCCACAGGATGCTTACCACTGTCCTCTGAATTGGGTGATTTTCTTAGCACTCAGATCCCTTGTTCTCTTACTAGTGTTTACATCTCTCAGGTGTGGCCACTAACATTGTGAGACATCTTTAGTAGGCATTCTTCTTTGCATCTTCTGCCTCCTTTAATCTTATCTGATCTTGTGCATAGTATTTTTTCTTGATCAGAGAATGGACACTAGTTCAACAGTTGAAAGCTATCATCTCATAACAGCTTTAACCAAATAGTTTTGTTTCCTCACATCCTGTCTATTCCTACCAGTGTCAGTTATCTCAAAATTGATTTTACCTTCCTACTTAGAAGTCCCAAGTTAAACAGAAGTGCCTCAGAAAATACTGAACCGTAGTAAATACCCTGCATTCCTCTGACTAATTTATTTCAATTGTTAATGTTTAGTTTTCTAAGCTCGTTATTATAGACTTGGTTTCGAGGGAGCTCAGCAGCTGTCTGTTCCCTGTCCCACAATACTGTGATTAAAATATTGTTTCCACTGCAGCCCAGTAAAATGCCCAGTTTCACTGATATATGTTGTGATATATTCCCTCCCTTCTGCTCATCTGCCTTTCTAGTTTTACCATTCTTATTATTTTTTAAAAATATCTATAGCACAACCAACTGCAATTAGATCTTTACCCTTCAAGAGACTCAAACCTTCTGTCATGCAGCTTGCCTATTGATATAACATCTGCTATATAGAACGGTTACATCCTATATTTAGTAGGTTTAAACCACTATGACACAGAAATCTCTTCATTTCAACTCCAGCGAGCTGGGGAGTCAAATTCCATTTCTGTGCATGAGTAAGAGGCAACTTCCTTGTATGCTTCCTGTTAAAGAATTTCTGGTCATCTGGAATAAATCGCAAGTTCTTGAAAACTTTGAGCAAAGCTGAGACTAAGGTTTGCTTTAGGACCATTTAAACTGAGTCTCAGGGCTGGTGATAATTTCGTTTTTGTGATACTTTGAATCCAAGACCACAAATGCTGATGAAAATCTAACATGCTTATCCTTGCCATCTTACTGTCTGTGCCAAGAAATTCTACATGAAACAAAGAAATACCTCCCTGGAACTGCAACTAACTGACTCTAGCATCTAGAACAACATAACTGGTACTCTTCAGACCATGGTCTACCATTCTGCTTTTTCTCTGAGACTGGAGTAAATGCTCATGGTGAGTCTGGACTTTCTGAAACTCTAGCTGAGACTTGTTCAACTTGAATCTCAGCTGGTATTCTGAAGAAAGGGTCAAATGGCAGGGCCCCAAGTAAAGTAGCATGTGCTTAATTTTTCTTACTTTTTTTTTTTTTTTTTTTAAGATTTTACTTGTTTTGAAATTATACCTTGCCTTAACCTTTTGAGTATATACCTTACTTCTTTCTCAGAGATAGCTCCTTGCTTTCAACTTAATTTTATTTTTAATTTATAAATTGCAAAGGCCAAAACCGTAAGATGCTCTTGTGCAAGAATTAGTTTTAAAATCAGATTGAAGAGAAAGCAAAAGGAAGAAGGTGTAGCGACAGAGAACTTTTAGTTTAAAATCTTCCACTTTTTGCATTTCGCAAGCTTTCTTAATTTCTTTTGTTGACTTGTGGGCACATAATACACAAAACCACTTGTGCCCGATTAGAATTCAGATTACAGAAAAGAGAACAAATATCCACCCTCATTTGTTCACCATTGCTACTGCTCACACAGAGAGGGTCAGTTTCAGGAGCAAAGTTAAAAAACCCTTGTTGTGGTTTTAAGAAAACACTGGGTAATGAGCCACAATGACATTGTTGCTGGTTCTTTGAGATCTCCCTTCCCCTCTCTGAACAGAAAAATACCACCTTTTCATTACAGTTTAAAAATAGAACTATCTAGTCAGTTGGTGTTACAGACTCCCATGCCATAGTTTTAAGGTCTGTTAAGTTTTGATACTTTTGCTTAAGACTGAGAGATCTCATTTTTCCTGTGTTGGAATTTCTCTCATCCCTATAAATTTTATGCTGGCATTGTTTAAAGCTGTACTACTGATGGTTTACTAACCATTAGAAAGACAAGAACTAGGTTTCAGAAAGATTTCTCATCTCTTCTTGAAACACAACTATCACACAGTAGCCATAATTTTGATTAATTCAATAAAATACACAAGAGCTTCATTAGCTGGTGCAGGTCCTTTGGAGTAAATAAAAGTCAATTTTAATTTGATGTCAACTGGTCTGGCTCCATTTCCAGCAATAGACTTATCCTTGTTTATAGCAGTTGAGAATTTAGCTTACTGTTCTGGCACAAACAAACTCTATTATTTTGTACCACATTTATTTTTAGATTGTTGTTGAATTCTTGTAGGTTGCTCAGAAGTTTCTACCTATTTAATCTATCTGCTTTGCTTGCTGTGAGTCTGTTCCTCAAGAAATGTCTAAGGCAGGGCAGCAGCCCACACATAAGCACAAGCGAGACAGAAGGAGTGAAAACAAGAAGTCAGTGGAGCACTGCCAAGTTTCACTAGTTGAGGATCTGCTCTGAAACATTTTCAGTGCTTCTTTCAGTCTTGCTAATGCTGGTATGTAGCTTGAGTCTTTGGTTTGAATCCTTTGGGAAATACACTAGCAATAAGAATAGAAAAGCAATTTAGGTGGCATCTTTGATCATCATTGCTGTCAATCAACCCAGGGCTTGGCATTAACATATGCTCTTCAGAGAAAAAACTAATCTACTCCATTTGGTAACAATTAGAAACATTAATATGACAGAAATGAGACTGAAAACCTGAACTTTTTTTTCATTGGAAGCCTGTAGAATGATAGGAAAATATTTTTAAAATACAGTTTTCATTTTCAGCTTCCAGGAGTAACACTATATGTTAGTGAAATTGTCTATGTTACTTTAAAGAAAATCTGATTTCCAGATTAGATTTCCAGTTTTCAGAGCTGTTTTATTTTAAATTTTAAGCTAATATAGTAAGAGAAAAGAAACTGAAATAAAAATAAAACAAACTCTACAATAGACTTAAACTTTAGTTTTCAGTTCACTGCTTTCACACATTTT
>VZTT01026438.1:6856-25387 GCA_013400855.1 Buphagus erythrorhynchus | reverse complement strand
GAGGGGCACAGCCCCGCCGGTGTGGCCCCGGCCCGGCCCGGCCCGGCCCGGCCCGGCGCGGCGGGAGCTGCTGGCCGCTCCCGTCCGCAGCACCGGGGGGAAGGCGCTCTGCAGAGCGCAGCCGGCCTCGCCTCCTGCGCCTTGTGGCGGCTGTCGGGCAAAGGGCGAGCCCTGACAGCTTCGCTCTACCGGTACCGCTCTAACCGTGCCGGCATCTCCGGGCCCGGGCCCGGCTGCGGGGGGACCGAGTCCTCGGCAGCCTCCTGCCCGGGCCCGGGCATTCACCCCGAGCAGCAGCAGACTTGCCATTGCCTTAGGGCGAGCGCCCTGCCGCACCGCGGTCTGCCGAGCCAGGGAGATACATCCCCCGTGAAAACAGCTTGGTGGCCATCAGCGGGGCGGGGGTGGACGTTCAGTGCCTCAAGCAGCATTCCTGCATCGGGAAATTTTACCTTCAAGCGCCACTTCCTCACCTCGTGCACTTGCATTGGTTCTGCCTTTTGTCTGCCGTGTCTGACGCAGAGCGCAGACACCGTTCAGGGCCGAGGCTGGCTGCTGTTTATTGTGTCTGCACAGTATTTACACAACACCACACACACTTGCTGCTTCCACATTGTTAAAATATTCAGTAATATAGATAAGACCAATGAACAAAGCTAAACTGAAATAATTAGGTTTATTCATTTGCCTTAACGGTGGCTGTTGAGTAGTTGTATTCCTTGAAAGTGAAACTTATGGAACACAAATTTAGTAATTTTAGTTGGCAATTCCAGCTCTTTTTAAAAAGGACTGTGTGTACAAACAAACTGTTTACCCATCCTCTGGAAATATGGTGAGTGCTTATGTAATGTTTCAGTACCTGGGTTCAGAGGGAGAAATGTCTCAATGAAGGTCAGTGTACTGGTGTAAATGAAAGTTATGTCAAGGATAAATGTAGAGAAATCCAATTTTTATTTTGAAATCCCCTTCTCTTCCCTCATATGTCCAGATTCAGGATTTTTTAGAAGATGTCGCTTTCCAAAATTAAGAGATTAAGGTAGTTGTCTGTGGAGTTGCTTGGAAAATAAAACCATTGTTTTTTATCATATGAGCCTTCTCAGTGAAAAGAATTAAGTGAAATCTGGATGAGACATTTTGCTCTTTCCTGGCTAAGCAGTCTGCATGAGTTTTGAGAAATAATGCTTGAAAAAAGGCATTGCACTCACATGTATTACCTCTGATGTTGTTTTTCTCAGGGGTTCTAGAGATATTTGAATTATGAATTATCTATCCTAATTAATTTCCTTTAGAGCCAAATAATTTCTTCTGAATAAACATTATTGTCCTGAATGTATATGTATATGCCTACTCCTACATATCCACACAGAGTTTTTACAATCTTCCTAGCAGATGAGGCTAAAGAACTTAAGCAAACGTGTGCGAGTAGGAGGCATCAATTATTAGATGAAGCAGTTCAGTTCAGAGTACAAGTAATTGTGTAGAAACATCCATTTTTATGAGAGTTTGATGACACACTGAGTCTGATTAGTGAAAAACATTTTGAAAGTAATTTATTTTCTCTCTTTGCATCATAAACATTTATTTCAAAGCTCTGCTAGAAGTGGGAGGCCTGTACTACCTTGGGTCCACCACTGATGAGGAGACTGACTGTTAGTTATTGTTGAGCTGGCAACAGAGTACAGGAGACTTGGTAGAGCTGAATTTATTTCACACATTTATAAAATTCTAATTTTTGAATGTGCTTTTCTTTTTTTTTTTTAATGAGTATATGTACATTATAGAAAACTTATGAAAGTAGGGAAAGGTTTTGGAAGGAAATCAGAACCATGCCACAGCAGGAAAAATATTTTTTTACGAATATTATAATAATATGTAATCTGTAATTGCTGGAACAAGAATTCCTGAATTCATCAGTCGCAAGTTTTAAAGACTTGAGCTGTGCTCTGGCTTGTGGGATGGAGACAAAATGATTCCCCAAGGAGTACAGTCGACAAGTGGTAATTGGCAGGGATGTGAAGAAACCTGCTTTCTGATGCCCTAGAGATGGGGTTATCAGCAATAATCAGATCCCCATCAGGCTTGTGAAGAAGTGGTACCTGTCTATTGAGTTGATGTTAGAATGTTTATATGAAAAGCTTTTTGTTCAGATCTTGGGCAGATGTGTTCAGTCTTGGGCATTTCTGTTCAGATTCTCATTCTCTCTTCATTCCCCTTCAGATTCTTTTGGGTGCCCTGGAGCAATGCAGGGAGCAGGGCTCCTAATATGATGTCAGTGCATCAGAATAGTCACCTCTCTTGCCTCAGGCCCTGCAGCAGGAGCAGGAGCTGCAGCTGGATGACCTCTCCCTACATCTCTTTTGATGTTGTGGTAGGATTCCATGACAAAGCCAGTTCCTGCTGCTTTCACCACAAGCAGCCTTCAGCCTTGTTTGCAACAGCAGATAATGAGCTGTCCTGGCCCTGTGTGCCACCTGGCTCATTCTGAACGCCAGGCTATGTCTGCAAGGGGAGAGAGTGGAGTGGGATCAGGTCACCCACCCACTGGTGTCCTCAACTAAAATGTGTGCTGGGACTGCTGCCCTGGAAGAAAATTGTGTAAGGTTGCACTTACTGTTGGGAAGGGTCTCCTCTCTGGGACAAAGGGCCAAATGAACTGGGAGCATTTCATTTCATGCATCTACACTGCTGTTGGAGCATGCTTGTTGCATTCCAGCAGTGGAAGTCTTAACCAAACCCAAAAGAAGTGTAATCGTTGGCCTAGTCACCTAGTGAGAAGCTTAATCTGCTGTTAATATTATTTCAGGCTTCAATAGTGAAGATCAATCCTTTGTGTTACAACTGAAATTTTATTTTCTTAATCACTAGGTTTCTTAGAGTTAATGTAAAAATCACTGTTTCAGTAAAGAAGACTTTTCTGGGTTTCTACTTAACTACTGATCTTAAGAAGCACTTCTGAATCTGACAGGGGGAGTGTTTGATGTTAATGATATTTTGATGTTAGCATAATCATGTAAAAATTTGCTTTTGTGCGGTCTCCTATGTGAGTTTATGTTTTTGAAATATGAACCTAAGCAAGGAAAAAAAATTCAAAACCTTTACAGTCTTCAAATTTATAATCTAATTGTCATAGAAAAAGTACCTTGTCACTTTCCACTACATGGCTCTTCCATATAACTCTACCTTTGCAGCATTTACTTTGTTATACTTTATTGAGTATATTACTATAGAATGTTATTTATCCAACCTTTGTTCCAAGAAGAAAAGGTAAATATTATGGGCTAAACTTCATTTTAGATTCTTATAAACACAGCTCAGAAATGTAAGCCTGCACTCAAACATTTGCGACATCAGTGGCCTCTGAAGCAAAACAGAAATGGATTCTGGATTCCACAAGAGGAGTAAAGTTGGGCTTCTATCCTTAGAGTTTCTATCCTTACTAAGCTGCCACTTGAAACATCCATATCTGGAGGAAATGTAATGAACTGAATTTGCTCCTTCAGCTGGAATAGTTTTGGCACGTGTATCTGAAGACCTGTTCAGCTACGAGGGAGCTAAGCAATGGTTGAGATTATGCACATCTGCCAGTTAAATCAAAGATCCCAAGGCTAAATGCAGCATTCAGAGGCAACACGGAGGCCCATGAATTTTATGGAAGACAGTGTCTAGACACCAATAAGCAGTTCTCTTGCATCCACATGCTATAAAACTGTATATAATTGTTCTCATTTTAGTAACAGCTTTCAGAAAATTACTGCTAGGAATATGGAAGAAACATTTTATACCAGTAACCTTAAAATTATTATACAGGGATCTAATTGTGTTTTCCAGTCATTTGTGCCATGGAACTAAAGAGTATCTATTTTAAGATAAAAGAATGCATTATATAGGAAAAAGACGCTTTTCCCTATAAGAAAAATATTTGATTTGCAAAAACTGTGGACACGCTATATTTTTGTAAACACAATGCAGGTCTTAATGCTTATGTTCATAATGTTGCTACTCTCTGTGTATTTTCTGACTTCAAATATGTGAACAGGGTAACGGGAGAACTAAACTATCTACATGTGTCTGTGTATGTGCCATTCAGCCAGTATGTGCATAATTTTTTCCTAACTACATGATTTTATTTTCAAAATTGTAAAATATCACAGAGAAATTATAAGCCTGCAAGTAATTTACGACCATCTCATTTCTGGCTTATACATTCCTAAACAATTTTTTCTGGCACAGATGGTAACATCATAACTTCAGATCTCATTGCCATCCATTGCTATGGTTGTTCCTGGGTGTGGGAAGAGGCGATGATTAGCTAAGACAAAACTTGCTGTTCACAACATCTTGAAATTTTGTTTTTATTGATGATAAAAATGGCTTTCAAATAAACTGAAGATTTTAATCGGAAATTGCCTGTCTCTGTCAAGGTTTTATTTTTTTCTTTTAAGTCAACTATACATGCAATCATATAACTGATGTTTCCAGTGCTATATATTTCTTTTGTTTTCATGCTTATACACATTTAGGATGTGAGAAAGTCACAAATGCAAGACAGCAGACATAACCTGGAAGAATCTGTAAACAGCAACATTTTTGAAAGCACAGACCATTTATATTCTTAGATACTATTGTTGCATTTCAGCCTTTCCATGCAATTATTTATTTTTCTGTGACATTTTCAATGGATTTTGAGTCCACAGGAAGCACACTGGTATCATTCTCCATTCTGCTGCTAAAAGGATCGTTGTGTTTCAGTCCATTTACAATGTATTCCTTGCCTTAGTCACTGAACTTATTTTAGGAAAGAACACATGAAAATTGGGTATTTCTCATGCTCCCAAAATTAAATGGAGTTTAGCAGAGTTTTGCTACTTCTGCTTTTTAGTTTTACTTTGAATTGGACACGGATCATTTATTGTTGTAGAAGCTGAAAATACATAGGAGGACTAAAAGGGCTTACAAGTGGAATAAATCAGAAATCCGAACGTTGGAACTCACGTCAAACCTCACATGTTGTGATTGTTTTTATTTCAACTGTTTTCTCTCACTTGAGGTATTTGCTTTTCATTTCTCAAATTGCATTGGCACTTCTGTGACTTTGCAGCATCCTTCCCTGCCACCTTGACTAAGAAATTAATTTGGTGGCTGTTTACATTAATGTGTGTTGTAAGGTAAATCTACCCTCTATGTTCCCATTTATGTCATGTTGAAAGGAGAAGAATTCTGAAAGATCCATCTTGGAACATCAGGAATATCAGCTAATACCTTTCCAAGTGCTTTTGTAGTAATGCAGAAATGTCCAGGTTGGAGCATTTGAAAGTCAGAAGCAACTTTGGTATGTTCAGTTTCAATTTTTGTGTGAATTCAATAGCTTAAAACCTCTGGCCATTCAACTGAGCATTTGACTCTGGCCTTAAGCATCTGACAGAGTTAAGGGAATTTGCGTTCAGTGCATCTAATTCATGGTCCTTAAGCTGCTATTTTCCAAAGCTTCTGTCAGCTCTTTCTGCCTAAAAATATCAAACTCTAAAAGGCTTGCTGTGATCAATATTTCCATAAAGTCTAACAAATGATAGGAGCATATGAGTGATTTTCCACATTGGTTAACCATTTAAATGTTTGATGGTGTTTTCTACAGATATTCTTCCCTTTGCTTCTTTATATGTGTTCTACTTGTCTGTTTTACTTAGTGACTTAAGTTTACTGTGTTTGCCAGCCTTTTCATCTGAGATGTCCTTGAATTCTTCATAGAATCATAGAATGGTTTGCATTGGAAGGGACATTAAAGATCATTTCGTTCACAACCCCCTGTCATGTGCAATTGCTTTCCCAGTCTGTTCTGCTAGTGGGAACATGACCTGCTGCCAGTTACTCTTACATGGTAGTTGCTTCTTTAATTGCCAGATATTCTGTGTGCTCAGGTGAGAGCCATTCTAGATAGGATTTGGTAGGACAATGTGTGAGTGGTATGGAATCCTTAACTTTTCTGGAGGTGAAGTCCATGCTACCTGAGTAGCAACTTCTGCTTTCAAATCCACGGGGTATGTATCAATATAACTTCTCTGATCTTTGCAATGGGAATTCTGATGACTCTTTTTAGGCTTTAGAATTACATTACATCTAGACTCAAGACATATCAGTCTCTCAAAGTTCCACTAATATGCAATGTACTTCTGTTGGTTCTATGCCAGATTTGTCAGCAATCTGGCTTTGATTTAGGCAAGTCAAGTTTCAGGGTATTGCCATGCATGTGTCTTGAAGTGCAGCAGTGCTCTTTTACAGGCAAGACTCAAGGTCTGTCTATCAAAGTAGCTCTTGGGCTTTTTTTTGGAACACAGCTATGAGATCTGTGAGATACCTCTCACTGCAGATATGAAACAAATGTGGCTACCCCTGCAGCATACTGAGAGTGGAGTATTGCTGTGCATATTAAGGCCCAGAAACTCTGCAAGACAGAATGCTACTGACAAACTTTGTGGTTATATTCTGAAAAAGATCGTGATACCAATGTAATGGAGTCATTAATCTTTAGAATGCCATTTCCTGAAAACTAAGTTTAAGGCTCCTGTAGTATGTGGGACTCCTAAATCTGCAGTATTTTTGTCTGGGAAAAAACCTCTGAACCTTCTTCATTCTATTATTTATTAAATACAGTACTTTGCAATAGTTGGGAAACTTCAACCATAATTTGGAAGAGTAAGAAAATTTGCTTATGTAGATAATACCTAAACTGAGCTGGTAGTATTCTGACAAACGGCTGACGTTTTTCCCCTTGAATTACTGTTTATTGAAACCAGACCTTAATGCCCAGATTGAGTGTTGATAAACTTCCCAATAAAAGGAGTTGTTAGAAAATAAAGTTTTTAATAGTCAAAATACCTGCAATTTTATAATTAAGGAAATTTGAGGGGGTTTGATTAAAAAAATTATTTTTTATTTAATTTAGACTAAACTAAAGTTTAAAAGAGAAAAATATATCTAACTAAAGTGTAATAATTTTGCCTAGAGAATACTTTTTATGTGTATAGATAAGTGCTCATGAAGACATTGAAATTTTCATGGAATACTCCAGATGTTCACAGAGCTTCTATCTCTGCTACTTATCTCTACAAATACCATTTCACTGTAATGAACAGGCAGGTATGTCATCCCTCCTGCTCACAACAGACAAGAATCACTGACACATATGTTTGAAATGGGGGTCCTCTGCTACAGTACAGTGGTAGTATGAAGAGTTTGCTGAAAAATACTTCACCTGGACACGGTATGGGAGTAAGTTATTCAAACAACATGTAGCTTCAGCTCTCGATCACTTCAGTGAAACTGCTTGTGGAGGGCTACTTAATGAAGTTTTCTCTGGCAGCTTGTGAGAAATGCTTCTATACTGATGGACAAACCAGACTGGGCAAATCTGGAACACCTTGGATCTGGTAGAAGTATCTCTACTCAGTGACTTCCAACATTAACATATTTCAAACTGATTCTCTCGAATGAAGAAAGTTCTGAGCTCATTACTAAACTCATGGGCCATTTTGCTTCCTTTCTGAAGATTTCAGGCTGAAGTACAGCTTGGCTGAAGAGCGCTAATCTTTCAATAACTTTGATTTATCATTTATCTTTGAAACTATAACCAAAGTGATGGCATCTTGCAGCACTCTTGGGCTTGCTCATGACTTAAGTCATCTATGTTTTCTTTTTCTGAATGGTACTGGCTGACCTTGTTTAGCATGAATTTTCTGTTAGTCCTTTGGAAAGTTTCTGATATACTGATAAATGGAGGATATGCAACATTACCCCTTTCTGCTTGCTTGAGACTGTCTGTCTTATATCCAAATGTTCGTCTTCTTCATTTTATTTTCCCTAAACAGATTTTATTTTGGTCTCCCATTTTTCCTTATGAAGAACTTCTGAGGAAAACCTCAGTGTTTTTAGTTTACATGATTAAAGTTCTCAGGTAGTTTTACACTCAGATGTTATTTCTGCAAGAAGCATTAATAAGAAAATAAGAGACATCTTCTAGCATCTGAGAATGTCATGTAGGAAAAATAGAAATGAACCTGTGATCAGCGTCCGGCTCAAGCTCCCAGTGCTCAGTGTGGGAGCTGTTGCTCTTACACATATTGTGCTGCTGCAGAAGTGGGAGGAGATGAAACTTCTGCCATTTCTATGGCATCACTCAGTAAGGTGTAAATGAAATATGAAAGAAAAACTCTCAGCTCACTCAATGCACGGACAGAGAAAAAGATAGTGCTTTATATTTGCTGCTGTGATATGCTATTTGTTGTAGTATTAACCTTACACAGTGTCAGAATGCTTCCTAAGATTTACAATCTCAGGTCAAAAGGGAAATGATTTCCTGTTAGGTCTCCTCCTTTTTCTCTTTTTCCACCAACGTGCTGCTGCATGCCAAAGCTGGTTTTGCAGAGCAGAGCAGGAATGAGGTGAAAAGACTGACAGGAGGATCCTGTTCTGACAGAAAGAAATTGTATGTCAGTAGGCACAGTTTGCAATGAACTTCAGGGTAAAAATGATAAAAATATGAACACTGAATGCAGCTTCAGATTCAAAAATGTTTGCTGATTTCATTTTATTGCGTTGCAGCTCATCTGGGTGATTTGGAGGGAAAGAGCCATAGGTGGTAATGCACCCATGCTGTGTTTAAATTCATTAGCACTGGGGAGTCTGTTTGTGTTGCTAGGTAGCTCATTTAGTGTGACAGCAGTCTTTGGATGTAAGTGGTTTTCAGCCCAGTTTTGCCTCTAAGTCTTGCCCTCATATCTTAACAAATCACTACCTTGATCCTTATGGTATCCTGCTCACTATTTTTAAGCCATAGACCAGTCTCCTGCCAGCCCCCTTTTTTTATTTGGCTGGAAATGTTCAGTGGTTGGATCTTCTGAACTGACTCCTAAGCTGGTGTAAATAATGCGGCTTCACTGATGTCAATAATAATATCAGGCCAGTTTACAGGAGCTGAAATTCTGTCCTTCAGATGTAAGTCAGCACCTAATCTCCATGACATTCACACAGAGGCATATATTTCCCTCTGTTTTTCTAATCCTTGTGTGTCCTTTGTAGAACTCTGTGATTTGTGCTGAAACCCATGCTGAGAAATAGGATGAAATGACATGAATACTGGTTTAAAATGCTGGACATCTGAAGCCCTGCCTTGTTCTGACTGAGACTTCTGTGTGACAGCACAACTATTTCACTCTTTGTGCCTACGCTCTTCCCGTCACTCTTCCAGTCTTAGAGAAGTGTGGGGATAAAGTCAACAAAGGTCAAGATGCTGCAGTAACAGAGGCTGCAGTATAGATCAGTGGGTAACATCTCAAACAAGCCTCACTATGGCCAGACAGACACGTCCAGTAGTGCCTCTGTGAACTAGCACAAACTGAAAAATGCAGCAGGCTGCAAGCTGCTCGGCTGCTGCAGTGCTGTGTGAAGGAGGGGTTGTGTGTGGTTGGACTTGTGAGCACAGTGGGGTCTCCTCTGGTTACAGTGAGCACAGAGACCACAGGGATCCGTACCATGATCTTTCTACAAGGCTGCAACGGGAGGAAAGGGAACGTGCAGGACGCGTATTCAGGCCGATTCAGCCTATAGACCTGAGCTCCAGAAAGACATGATAAAGTCTAGCAGGAGGGGTTTATATAAATGCTATTCTGGCTAAAGCAGGGAGCATAATTATAAGATATTACAGCTTGCTCCATCCTGCAACACTTGCCAGTGATGACATGTTCATAGGGAAGACTTAGTCATAAGAAATCAAACCAGCAAGATTCAAAGAGAACCAGATGCCTTTGTAAAGGCATGAAGGCAATTGAATCATTAAAGCATGCTACAGGCTGTTTTGGCATATGGAGAAGGCCATGACAGTGCTCATGTAATACTTTTATTAAATCTTAAGAAGGCCAAAAAGCCCTTTGGTGCAAGAAGTGAATGTCACCTACATTGAAAAACGCTGCAACACAATTGGATGAATGAAAATTTGAAAGGCCATTTGCAAACAGGGCTGCAGAGGTCTTGGTCTGGTTGGTGGAGCTATATGTCTTCCATAAAGCAATTTAATACTTAATTTGTGTGTGACTGTTGCAGACAGAATTTTCTGTTTCTGCCCTTTAATGAATTCTAAGTAAAAGAAAGCTTCCTTATTATTACAAATTGAGAGGGTAGTAGAAACAGGCCTTGCACTGTTGCAACTGCAAGTCACATAGAGGAACAGTGCATTACATGGGTTAATAAATCTCAGCCTAATCAGATAAAAGACACCACAATATAAATTGCTTTTCTCTAAAATAAACGGTGAAAGCATTTTTCAAATATACTACATACAGGATCAGGCAAAGGCAGGACTTATTATTCTGTCTGTTATTCAGATTGATCATAGAGGTATCGCTATATTATAATGTTACTATAATATACAAATATTGGTCAGATGTACATTTTAAAATAATGCCATGTTGCTCTTCTAAACAAATTTCAAAATTATAAATTATTTACATAAAGATGGGTCCTTGATGATCTTACTTTTTTATTTTAGATTGTAAATGCATATTTTCAAACCCAAGAGATATACATTCATTCATTTAATTTATGTCTGACTACATTATTTTAGAATTGTCTGTGATATTATTACAGACAGTTTAATTCAAAGTATTCATTTCAGTTTCTAATGAAAACCAGAATTCTGACCTTATTCTGAGGAAGAGGATAGATAAGACACAGAAATTATTGGAACAGCTGAATTTTTTAATATATATTGTTGCTGTTATTAGATTTATTCATATTTTTTCTATAATTTTTTCTCTAATTTTTGTCTATTTTTTCTTTATTTTCTGGAAAAAATAGAACAGGTGGTAAAAAACAAACTAAAACACAGAAGACTTTGGATCATTTAAGTGAACTATCGGGTAGAAAATGCAATTTAATGTAGAAAAATGTTAAACAAATCATCTGGGAAGAAAGAATCAGTGTAAGGGATCTGTACTAAATATGCAGTCATCCAGCATACTGATTAGGAAAAAGATAGAATAGTTATAGAGAAATGACTGCAAACATGAATTCCTGTGCATTGTAGCATTAAGAATTTTGAACAATGTATTAGGGAAGAGAAGGCAACATAGCTATCACAGATGCTGGATTGGAATTTCATTCAAAACAGGATTTCAGTTTCTTGCATTTTTTCCTCAGTAGTTGAAAAACAAGGAAAATAATTGCTCCAAGCAATTTTTCATATCAGTGAAATATTTCCTTTAACATTTGCATGGAAACGTCTGTTTTTTCAGAGTCTACTCTCTCTAAAAGTACTGCTCCAGATAGAAAAAAAAAGCCAAACCAGAAATTTCAGCTATACAGATGCACACATCATTTACAGATGGAGGAGTATTGATGCTGCCTTAGGCTTGTGTGCCTATTAAACTGAAATGTAATGCAGGGAGTACTGCATTTAGTGATTAACTGCCTTACATCTAAACTACCAGGATGGTCAAGAAATCATTTCTGGTTTTCAGTTCTCTTAGCCTGTTTTTCTGCCCAGCAGCTTCTTTACCGAGATCACAGGTAACCGGGAAAGCATGCTGGATTGCAGGGGGTGCTGAATTAAGCTCCTGGGCACGTTGGAGTGATGTGTTAGTCCTGTTAGCTGTTTCCAGATTCATGCTTTTATTGGTAGTACTGCAGAATACGGTCAAGTGCTGTGTCCAGGTATTCTT
This sequence comes from Buphagus erythrorhynchus, assembly GCA_013400855.1. NCBI lineage: Eukaryota > Metazoa > Chordata > Aves > Passeriformes > Sturnidae > Buphagus > Buphagus erythrorhynchus. Next base: position 13,679 of record VZTT01026438.1, on the reverse strand, counting down.
TTGCCCTGCTTCCTTAGATTCTCATAATGCAAAATAGTTTTTTTCATGTTTCTGCATCATCTATACCTATACTTCTCCAGTATTCCAGTTTAAAAGCCCTTTGTGCTGTCTCGAGGCTTTTTTCTATTGGACTGGGAGACTGAAGTGCGCTGCATTAGCACGGGGCAGCGTGTGTGTGTGTTTATGTGTGTGTGTGTGTCTGTGTGTCTGTGTGTCTGTGTGTCTGTGTGTCTGTGTGTCTGTGTGTCTGTGTGTCTGTGTGTCTGTGTGTCTGTGTGTCTGTGTGTCTGTGTGTCTGTGTGTCTGTGTGTCTGTGTGTCTGTGTGTCTGTGTGTCTGTGTGTCTGTGTGTCTGTGTGTCTGTGTGTCTGTGTGTCTGTGTGTCTGTGTGTCTGTGTGTCTGTGTGTCTGTGTGTCTGTGTGTCTGTGTGTCTGTGTGTCTGTGTGTCTGTGTGTCTGTGTGTCTGTGTGTCTGTGTGTCTGTGTGTCTGTGTGTCTGTGTGTCTGTGTGTCTGTGTGTCTGTGTGTCTGTGTGTCTGTGTGTCTGTGTGTCTGTGTGTCTGTGTGTCTGTGTGTCTGTGTGTCTGTGTGTCTGTGTGTCTGTGTGTCTGTGTGTCTGTGTGTCTGTGTGTCTGTGTGTCTGTGTGTCTGTGTGTCTGTGTGTCTGTGTGTCTGTGTGTCTGTGTGTCTGTGTGTCTGTGTGTCTGTGTGTCTGTGTGTCTGTGTGTCTGTGTGTCTGTGTGTCTGTGTGTCTGTGTGTCTGTGTGTCTGTGTGTCTGTGTGTCTGTGTGTCTGTGTGTCTGTGTGTCTGTGTGTCTGTGTGTCTGTGTGTCTGTGTGTCTGTGTGTCTGTGTGTCTGTGTGTCTGTGTGTCTGTGTGTCTGTGTGTCTGTGTGTCTGTGTGTCTGTGTGTCTGTGTGTCTGTGTGTCTGTGTGTCTGTGTGTCTGTGTGTCTGTGTGTCTGTGTGTCTGTGTGTCTGTGTGTCTGTGTGTCTGTGTGTCTGTGTGTCTGTGTGTCTGTGTGTCTGTGTGTCTGTGTGTCTGTGTGTCTGTGTGTCTGTGTGTCTGTGTGTCTGTGTGTCTGTGTGTCTGTGTGTCTGTGTGTCTGTGTGTCTGTGTGTCTGTGTGTCTGTGTGTCTGTGTGTCTGTGTGTCTGTGTGTCTGTGTGTCTGTGTGTCTGTGTGTCTGTGTGTCTGTGTGTCTGTGTGTCTGTGTGTCTGTGTGTCTGTGTGTCTGTGTGTCTGTGTGTCTGTGTGTCTGTGTGTCTGTGTGTCTGTGTGTCTGTGTGTCTGTGTGTCTGTGTGTCTGTGTGTCTGTGTGTCTGTGTGTCTGTGTGTCTGTGTGTCTGTGTGTGTCTGTCTGTGTGTGTGTGTGTGCGTCTGTGTGTGTGTGTGTCTCTCTGTGTGTGTGTTTGTGTGTGCGCCTCTGTCTGTGCAGCCTGTGTGCGACCCTGCCGGCAGCAAGGCAGGACGGCGGCACTGCTGGGCACTTCTGTCCCAGGACAATGGCCCATTGTCCTGCCAGCCTAAGAGCTGCTGTGCTGTCTGCCTAGCTCATGTGAGGTCAGCGGCTGGTGAGATGGAGTGTGTCTGTGTCAGCTACTCCTGTTCGCAGTGCGGTATTTTAGCATTATCCTAATTTACATGGGCAATTTAACTAGACAGGGACTGGGCATCCATGCCTTCCTGACTGCAGAAAAGGCATGACGCCCAAAAGAGAGGTGAGCTTAAGCAGGAATATGTTATGCAGAAGCATGATGTCATGGGTGTTTTAATGCATCATTGCACGAGAACAGGTTACCTGGCAGCTGTGCTGGCAGGGCTGAATGTATTCTGCCAAAACTACTGACATAACAGCCCTCTTTTGCCATTCAGAAGAATCACATTTCGGCAGAGTTGTATGATATATGTATGTATCAGAATCGCTGTACCTATAATCTCTGTATTATTACACCACTGCCATTTAGTCTTTGAAATGGCAGAAATTTACATCAAATGGATGCTACATGCCATCTATCACATCAACATCCTGCACAGCTAGATTGGAACCGGTGACCACATAGCCTGGCTTTATTTTCAAATACATTCTTATTTATGCAAATATATGCTTATGAAGAACGGGGAGAAGAAAAATATTATCTGATTCAAAAAAAAGTCACAGCAGAGACCCTCACTCAATACCCTTTGGCTGACTTCGTGTCGAGGCCAGAGACCAGCAGATGGCAATCTCCTCCTGTCTCAGGAAGAGCGGTGTTTTACTGCGGGGCCCTTCTACGCATCTTCCCATTGCTTATTACAGTTTACTTGAAGGGCAAAAAGACCTGGAAAACGTAGGCAGCCTTTGTTAGGCACAGAATATCATAATATGCAAAGCAAAAGTGAATTTCTACTTTATGCAAATCCTAGCTGCTGGTATCTGAGAAAGAAAAAGCAAGCTAACTTAATAGAATGAATTTGTATTAATCTTTTTCATTTTGAAATACAGGACACGGGGCTATTTTACAGCATCATGCTATTCCTCCTGAGTGCTGCTAATCTTTTAATGCATCCATTAAAAAAAAAAAGAAAGTTGTTGATTTCCCTGTACCCTACATTTCCCTTTTCCTCACAGTGTTTAAAATGAGAAGAAATAACGTGATCTTCAGCTGAATTAAAAGGAGTCAAGGAACAAAAGAAAAGAGTTTTTCTTCCTATAGTGACAAATTTGCCATGCTAGAGTAATGTGTCCAAGCAGCAGTGTGAGAGTCTAGTTTAGCATTTGAATTGGATGGTATTACAGGTATTGCTGTGTAATTTTTATACACATTTTTTTATTGCAGAAGATTAATGCTGCTAATTTCAGTCATGTGAAACTCTGAGCTGATAAGGGAATGGGATTTTTTTTAAAAGCAAATAGTAGCAGAAAAAGGAATATTCCTTTTTTATATCTTGTGTTGGAAATAATTTTGTCAGCAATCTCCCCATATTGCTTTAAATGAGTCTGCATTATTTCATTTAGTGTCATACTGCATACATTTAATCATCCATAACATAATGATGGAATGATGGAAAAGGAGACTAAATTAATATTCTGGATATTCTGAACTTGTAATAATATGAGAAAGTATCTCTGGAAATGTAGGATTTTCTGTACTATCCTTAAATGTAATTCTTGATGTGCTGTCCATCTGGTACCCTCTACAGTAGATTGCAGTCCTGGTGTACCATATTAGTTACATATTACTACCTAGGTGAGTGGCACGGGCATCTCTCTATGAATAGTGTTCATAAGAGAGCAAAATTAAATGTAGCCTTTATCAGTGCCTTGTCCTGTAGGACAAGATGGAGGGGGAAGTACTATGTTAACTGTGCATAAACTGGAAGGAAAGCAATGCTTTCACTGCAGAGAAGGAGACCTGAATATATTGTTATCATGCACGTCAAGATAGCTGAGGTAAAGGGAGCTGGCTTAAAGTAAGTCTTACAGCCAAGGCTGATTCTTGCACTTTGTTTTACTTTATTGAAAGGATTTTCATCTGATTATGTAGATACCATATGGTCTGGAAAAGGTTATGAGAAGCATTGACTATAACCAGACACTCCACCACATTTCACTTTCTCCAGCTTACAGGTCCTCCTGCCTTTTACAGGCCGTCACCTTCACTTTATATGAGAAAACCAAATGGGGAGGAGTCCAAAATGCTTGTAGCAACACTGTGTTTTGAGCAAAAGGTAGACTGATCGACATGCCATAACAGAATAAAAAAACCGTTTTATATTAAGAAGGGTGAAAGGAAAAGAAATAGGCTGGTTCAGCAGGTAGAAGGAATTGATTTATGAGGAAAAATCATAAAACCTTAATTTTTCTACATGATAAGTGATACAAGTGGTTGCGTACATGCAAATATAGTTCTGAAAATACAGGCTCATTAGCACAACAAATATTGCTGGAATTATTTTTCATGATAAAAAGGAACATCTCTTGCGATTGTATTAAATAGGAAAACAGAAATTTAAATCGCCTTTTATGCAAAACCTATATGTTGTAAGCCTTCTTCCAAAGGAAATAGTAAAATTCCACTGCTTGAAACTGCTAAATGTTCATTGTGTAATATAGGATGGGAATGTATAGGCATTTTCCATCTCCATCTTGTGCGCTTAAAGGACAAAAAAATGTCCTACTTACAATATCTTCTCATCCAGAGTGAATTGAATGTTTCTTTACACTATGGTGGTAGAATGAATTATTTTCAATACTTACAGTCAAAATTTGTCACCATATCTACATTTGGTACCTCAGTAACATGTCGTCTGTGGAGGACAGGGATACATATTTTTAAAGGTGATTAAATGTGCACAAATAAAGCAGAAGCTGGGCTTAACTTAAATGTTCTCAATCACTCTTTAGAAGGACCAGGTGTTTTTAAATTTCCCTACTGTTTATATGGGGAACCTGCACTCCTTTGAAGCCTACCCTAGAGTCTTAAAATTATAGTAGCACTTCACTATGTATCTGAATATATATGTGTGTTTTTGAAGCATTTTACTGCTTTTCCAGAGACAGACATGTACTTCTGTTTTATTCAAAATCAGTAAACAAGGCTACAATTCAAAATTCTCTTTTTCCTCAGCATTTGGGTGATTTTACACCATGCTATGTTCATGTAAATGACTACAGAAGACGCAAAGACTAAAAAAAAAAAAAGTTGGCTTATTTTTCTCGACAACTGAATTATTTTAAAGTGATTTGTGTTCTTTTCTTAATCCTAATCAAGGACTGAGAAATCTGAGGTTAACGTACTGGTTTTCAGGCTGACACTGCACTTAACTGTTATGTGGATTTTCATCAGCTTTATTCAAACATTTCTGGAATGCTGCTTAAAATGAAGCTTCTTGTTTCTGACAAAGAACTAGGGATGCCACTGCATGTCTTTCTGGTACCTGAATCCCTTTTGGATTGCAGCTCACAGCGATGAAAGTTTGCCCAGCAGGATTAAACCAGTCTAAGGATCACGTCATTCCATCAGTCCTGCCACACATGTTGTGACATAAATGTTACCAGAGGACTTTGGGGGGGGGATTTCCTTTCTAGAACATTAGGCCCAGAATAAAGTGCTTCCAACTACATTGTCATTGACATTTCCAGAAGAATTCTCAGAACCTCAGTCCCTCTTGGTTTTGTATCAAACCCACAATTTTATGGGACTGCCATTCAGGTAGGGATATTCTGGTGCAGCAAAATAAACTAACTTGTTAGGTGAATTATTTTACTGAAGAATTTTTTAAACTTAAATATACACTGAAAAGAGAATGGAAGGATTTATATAAAGTGGAGGAAATAAAATATTTACTGTGCAAATTCAACAGTGTTGGACTGTTGTGCCTGAATTTTAATATTGATTTGTACTTTTTGTTTTTGCAGTAGGAAATAATTTTGATTTTTGATTTTTGTTTTGTTTTGTTTCCTTGGTTTTACTTGAATTTCTTTCCAGTAAACTAGTGTAACCCATGGTGGTGCTCCCAGTGAGACTCAAACTCTCAGAAACCATGATGTTATGCTCAAAATCTCTTTTCATGGCCAAAGAGAAAATGCACCTGAGGCAGGCATATACGCAGATATATAAAAAGCCAGAAAGGCTTTAGATAGTGAAATTTAAGAACTGAATAATAGTTAGTCCAGATGTAGCTACTACAATAAAAGCATGGATAATAAAATAGTTAAAATTGTTATACATGCACTTAGTTTCTATCCCGTTCCTGATATCACACTCACCTTTCTGCTGCTCCTCTGGTCCCAAAGTCAGTGTTTTCATTGTGGTGAAGAGGTTAACAATGAGCTGTCAGCACTTGGAGTCCATCACTGGAGGATGTGATGTTCATTTCTTCTTCACTCAAGGATTCACTTGTACCTTTTTATATTTTAGCTAACATGCTTGTACATCTTGGTTCTTTGTTGGTCTGCAGATCCATGCTAATCACAATTTACCATACTTGGTACTTTTTATGTATTTTAGATAATATTTCTTTTTATTCTTAGCTACCGCTAAGCTTAGTTTTGGCCTTCTCTAGGTCTGCATTTCTTTCATGGACTACTGTGGAATTGTTGACAGCTGTGCAGCCTCCAGAGCCAGTCTATGCCCCTTCTTTTTACTTCCCAGGCTTGTTTTCCTCCACACCACATTCTTTGTCTTTGCCTCACAAGATCTCTGCATGGCAGGCTTGTATTTCCTGTTACATTATTATGCTAGGTTTGTAAAGCTATGGTGATATCATACAAAAATCAACAAAAATGAAACAAATTAGCTATAGAGACTAGATAATTAAAAATACTGCTCTTACTGCTAAAGCAAGTGTCTTGGTGTAACCTCAGATGGCAACTAAGTACCTTGCAGCTGCTTGCTCACCACTCCTTCTCCCCCATCTGACATAAAACCCCTGGGTTGCAATAAGAATAGTTTAATAATTGAAATAAATTTAAATTAATATCTGAAAATAAGTAAATTATGATAATGATAATGAAAAGAAGAGGGAGAGAGAAGAGTAAAATTCAAAAACAAGTGATGCACAATATAGTTCTCACTATCCACTGACCAAGGCTGGCCCTGTCCTGAAGCAGTGATCAGCACTTCCTGGCCAATCCTCCCCAGTTTGTATGGTGGGTATAATCTGTGGTATGGAATATCTCTTTAGCTGGTTTGGGTCAGCTATCCTGGCCATGCTCCCTTCCAGCTTCTTCTGCACCTCCTCAAATGACAGAGCATGGGAAACTGAAAAATCCTTGACTTTGGGTAAGCATTATTTACCAACTAAAACACCAATGTGTTGTCAGCATTATCCTCATACTGAA